>LR737420.1:539586-566119 GCA_902655005.2 Marronus borbonicus
AGTATCGGCACCCTCCGCACCACACAAGTTTAATTTATTATATAATAGTATAATAAATAACCGAATTCGGTCACCGGTTGATGATGAGGACCATTCGTGTCCTCGAAACGGCCGTCCCGGACTATTTATTATATTATTATATAATAAATTAAACTTGTGTGGTGCGGAGGGTGCCGATACTTATGTGTTGTTTACCAACATTGTATATTTTATTATTATATATTTTTATAGAAAAAGTTATCTAGCTGGTTGGTTATTTTAATTATTTGCTATTACATGGCCCGAAATTGCTACTAACTACGTACCTCGTTTGCTATTGTAACTGATCTATATTTCCAATAATAAGAGGGTCGACAAAATGAACCTCTGTGGCAGCAAATATTTTTGTTTATTACATTATTACACTGTATTTATACAAATTATAATCTAACTTTGTTATATCTAAAAACAGAGACATTTGAACCGGAGTCTGGTTACATAAGAAGAGAATCAAGTCAGAGTTGTGTAGGGGACGATGTAGGTTCTTTCATTGTAGTAGTAATCGATTGTTCGCCAGTAGACTTGACCTAGCTTCCCGGCTAATATGTTTTATTTAGACACGTCTCGGAGAAGAAAGAAGGCTTGTAAAAGCAACGATTTTCAGCTAAAAGTAAAATAAAGAGATTTAATAAAAATTGATTCTTTTAACTACCAAACTCGATAACAGTTTACGCGTCTATCTGTATAGAGCATTTTAGACATTTAGTTTTGCTTCGCTTACTCCGTTTATATGTCACTAAATATCTGTGTACGCACGCATTAACCGGACTAGGCGGTCTTGCATACTTGATAAATTTTGTGTACGAAAGTAAATACTGTAGTGAGTCATTACAGGCAATTACTACGTCATTTAGACATTCAGTTTCCAACGAATTCTTCGAATAAACAAGCCGAGTCCATTAATAATAAATTTGAATACTAGGAAAGTTGTAACATTTGAAGAATTACGTAAGGTTCCTCAATTTGAGTTTTATTATCTACGTTATGTAACTAATCTACATACTGGTCGGTGCAATCATTTTAGAAGCTTTCTGGTTTTAAAGCAACTTTTTCAAAGACTTACGAACAACCAGGATAAAAAGAATTTGTACTATTGACAAATAGGTTCTCGTGAATTCAAATATGGTTGTAAATTTGACATTTCTTGCTTTCCTAAAATTTGACATTTTTTGATGTTAAAGCAGTGATAGCACGAATAGTTTCTTTACAGTGAGCGTTTAAAAAAACGCAATTTTATGAAAAAGTGGAAATTTCACGCGAAAGCTTCCGCTAAATGATTTTTACGATTTTAGTAAAGACCTAATACAAAAACAATGCCTCGAATCGTTTCGTTAAAGCTTTGATAATGAAGCAACATCAGAAAAGATCTTTTGTGGTATGCTTCTGTTAGCGATGAATTTCGTGAAGGCCGACCAAAATCGGTTGTTGTTCCAAAAAGAAATATCGCGCAACATGATTGAAGACGATCGGCGGCATGTAACGTACTGTAAAATAAAGGCGGCAATGCAGGTGAATTCCCCATAATTTCATCCAAACACCAAAAAACGCTCGTGTCAATTGGTGTGGGGAAATGGGCAAAAAATTCGATAGAGGAACTTCAAAATCCGTGATGACGAAACTTGGTAAAAACCACCTATTTGGATGTTCCCAGATGAGAATCCAGCAAGAGGTTCGTTCACGGAGCACAAGCAAATAATTTTTATGACCTCAAAAATTTGTTGAAGCCTCAAAAGCCATGTTTTGGAGATACCACCTCCAGAGTGGAAATAATGCTTTAAGAATTGGTTCGTAGGCATGTAAATGTTTAAATCTTACTGACGAATATTTTAAAAATCAATAAGACGATTCCTATGAAATATTTTTTAACCAAATTATAATAACAAACAAAATTCTGAATTTTAAATGACCGTCAACACTCCCGTGACGTCATTATATTTACTTTCACATTACGCTGCGCAACTTGCATTTACGTATATTGTTTTTGTTCTACCAATGATTATTTATAATACATATTTTTTATACGCGTGTACCTTATTATTCAATTACTGATTAATTCGATTTGCTTACCCGAGTGGTTTTTGAAAGTATTTTTTTTATTGTGTTTTTTTTTTAAATATTGGACAGGACTCTTTGGGTCATTTTCTAAAGCACATAATTTGTAAAATTTGACAAACCCTAAGAGCAATCCACTAAATAATTTCATTTCGAAATTTGGATGTGGATATTGTTCAGAGAATTATTTCAATATTTTCCTTACTTTTTGGCCTTCATTGTTTGAAGTGTTAAAGACAGTCGTTTGATTGAATTTTGATTTTAGTCTAGTCAAGAAAAGCATTTTTGGTTATAATTTATTGAGGTGGCAACGGATTATGGTGAAAAATAAACGGAGTTTATCATTCCGCGGATACAATCTTTCCATAATGGAAGGCATTTGTACACAGAGCTGGAGGCCTTGTGGTCGCGGACATCTGCACAAATACTCATTACCTCTCTACTGTACACACAAATCTACAAGTTGTGATGTTAAATACATTTCGAATATTTACGAAGCGTTATTGGATTCTTACTTGCATAGCCAATACGAAAAATTTTGTGTGGTCCAAGAACCCGTTCTAAATAACACAGCAGGAAAGCCTCGCCATACACTGCGCATGTTTGCAAGGTGCGGTCTAGTACACATCTACATTTCTTGTTGTCCCTGTGTATTTAACTGCGTCCCCTCCAAGCGTAGTTGCTTGATATTCCTCTCTTTGTCGTACACGTTGATCGGTGCTTAGTCTCTATATGGCGGGACTTCAATATAACCGTTGTCGGTACTAAAAAATATTACACAGTGGTTCTTTCTTTATTACGGGCTTTTCCATTCATATACAATGACGAAATTTTATTTTTCTTATGTTCTTAGTTGTTACGTACATATTCTGATTTTTTACTTCATTTATCATTACATCCTACGTGGAGTTCTTAAACCCTTTGATTTCATAAAAGATGAGAGACATGGTCTTGAGAATCTTGAAAGTTAATCCTTTCAAAGTTAAACAATTTCAATTTGTTTTATTTTTTTTTATGCGGTGTAAAATTTTGCATCATCATCTCTTTTCCAAATAAAACTGAAAGGGAAATAAGAATAGAGTAGCCAATTTGATGGATTTGCGATATTTAGCAGTAATAATCATTATTTTATTGAGAATCGTTAACTTTGCTCTGTTTGGAAACAGTTTAGTTTTGTAGTCTTTTTGATAGTGTACAATATAGGCCTTTCCATTATCTCATTGTATAAGCAAAAATTGTTCGAATGAACTCTGCTTGCTCGTAAGAATGTATCCTTATTAATTCTTTTCTAAAACTTTTTAATTGCCTCTCCAAAGAACAGCGTTTCTAATTTTGCTTGTTAAAAAAGTTCTTAATTTAGACTTTTCCAGAAAAACAGAAAATACCTTGTCATTCGCATCCATGTATCTGAAAGTCTTATTTTATCTTCTAGTGTTTGTCTTGCTATGTCAGTTACAGCCAGCTTCGCTGATGTCACGTGATTTAAATAGTTCACATTAACATCAACGTGATAATGTATTACGCGTGTGTATAGAACACGTTTTAAGCTTATTGTTTTAAAGTTATATTTTTCTTCTCAATATAAATGTTCAAAAGACATTTTGGAAATCGGAATGGAATACTTTGGAAGTCGAAGTTATTACTTGTTCAAAATGTTTCTAAGGAGGGTAAGTTTTTTTATCTCTAATTGGATAAACAACCATACAGTGCAAGTGAAGCATTTAGGAATGCTAAAACATTAGAGATTTAATTGCAAAAGTAATATTTATATTGATATTATGTCTAGAAGATAAGATACAGTGAGGTCCATGTGTGATGTCTGGAATTTCAATTTTAGACTAGTTGTGACTGCTATTTTTCGTTTACAATCGTAGTAATCTAATCAAATTTGACATTTTTTTTTATTTTGGAAAATTACAAAATTTGTCAAGCTGCTTATTTCTTATTATTTTACCAATTTTCAACACTCTCAAGCAGGTCTTTTTTTACAATTTTTGAATTATTCTCGTTATAGTAGCTTAATAGTAGTTATAGTAGCACCCCAAACATTGTTTAATTATACAAGGGTCGTAATTCTGGTATTAAATGTTTTTTTTTTAAGTAAATGTGTAAATAAAAAATACATTAATGAAACTGCATTAAGTTGATGCAGTTTGTATAAATAATTACAGAATTTATTTTATTCCGATTTTTTTTATAATCAGATACGTTAATGGAATTGTAAAGTAATATTATCGAAAGATGTTTTTAATAATATTTGAATGCGCTTTTAAGTAGCACTGCTTACCTTTTAAGGTAAGCAAGTTTCTCCTCGACATTTCTCAAAAACGAAAAGAAATAATGGTATATGTAATTTTCTGGCGAAAAAAAAAATGAAATAGCAATTAAGAAGGCCTGGTTCGTGTGTGGCATTGTATTTTTGGTTTATTGCGATTCCGACAATGGTCAGTAAAGCCATATTCACTTAGAAAACGGAAATATTTCCTAGGATTCTTGGTCAATAGGTTGAGTAAATGATGCGGTGGGGAGATTAAAATGGGCCATGATCTTCTCAAGATTGCTGTATTAATCAGTAAATCCTAGCTCGTATCAAAAAAGTTACCAACATTCTTAGTGTGAAGGACTCAGAAGTCATCATTATATTTTGGCTAAGAAACTGTCAGTGGACTAACGTAATGCGTGTAGACTTCGGAAGTTGTTACCATTTTCAGCAATAACATCTAACAGCAATTTGGATGCTAACACATCTCGCAATGTACTATCCAAGACATCTTAAATGGTAATTTTTTCGCATTCGACACTATGCAAGATTACTGTAGGCAGCCACCGTGTATTCTGCGAAAATGATGTAATAAACTAATTACAACGTTCCACTAACCCGGCTGCCTTAGTACGCGATAAACTTCTCACTGAATTTTGTGACCTCCGTCAGACGCGACTAAATATATGGTTTTACTAGGAAGGAAACTTGAACAATAGTGTAAGATAAAACAAGTGCATCTGTAGTTGAATGAAGCCCACATTTTATATACATGACTAAACTAACCTATACTACTCCCTTACTTTCGATACATTCCATTGCAGGAAAACAGGTTACCCATACTCTGAAATTTAAATGGGTATTAAAAAGCTGACCTTTAAAAGGGGCAAGGACATTACGTAGGGAAGGGGGAATTATATAAACAGAGTCAGCTGTTAAAGGGATAACGTGTTGCCTCTCGTCACATATTAAATTTAACACTGAAATAATTATATCGTGAAGGCAATTTGGTGCAGCCGGTTAGGTTCCACCATGCCATTCATTATTCATACATAACACAAAGTTCATTGAATGGAATTCACTTTGATTCATCTTTTCAGTTCGAATAAGGAATTCAACGAAAGTACTTCTTCTAGAACAGATATGTCATGGCTCCCTAAGGATATTTTGTCAGCAAAAATTCCAAATTTCCCAATATACACAATATCCCTTGACGCACATTACTTTTTGCTATGCAAATTTTTAAATTATCCGGAGAAGACCTTTCTTTTCATTTTTTCTTTGAAGTTAAGAACTAATTAGCAAATTGACGTTCCATTCAATTTAATTTCTATTAATTTATCAGTAGTACGAACTGCAACATGATAAACCATAAGTGCACCTGAAAGGTAGATAACATACTTGGCGGTTTAATTTATCATTCCTTTAGGATAGTATGTCTGCTTGTAACACTAACCTCCGTTGTTTATGCCTAGATTAGCACAAAAAAAAAACTTGTGCGGATTAAATAATATAAACAAGCACTGATAAACTACGTTTACACGGGTATAATAAGCAAAAGTCTTTTAAAAAGCGTTCAGTTAGTTGCATGCATATTTTCAGAGGTGTTGAAGATAATTTTTGTTGTTTTAGGATCTCAGTGGTGGAAATAGCAATGACAGTTCAGGTGGAGCAGCACCAGGTACCCCAAATTCGCAGGGTATGAGACCCACACCATCACCAACGGGCTCAACTGGTTCCAGATCAATGTCACCAGCCGTCGGTACGTAATTTTTTGTCCTCCACGTGCCTATTTTCTTATATTTATCGTCTCCAATTCGCCGCTTTTGATATAGCGACGTTATAAAATGCAGGGCTTCCCTCACAGCATTGACCTATATTTTATTACGAACACTTTCCTTTTAAGATTCGGCACAACAACCACCTCCACCCATTTTCTCCTCGATCGTGATTGTAACCACGCCAAGTTTAGAATCGTATTATTGGAAAAACAGATGTCTTTAAAATTCTCTTCGATTACTTTTATTTTCACTTTTATTTCTACCCAGCATTATGCTTTTTTATTTCGACATTGTAAGGATTTGTTTTTATAAGTGTTCTTTTTTTGCCGCTTACAATAGAAATTATTGTCGCTCAATAGCTTTGAACATTGATGAATTATACAAACAAGTTTTGATAGAAATTTAGATGGTAACAGTTACGAAACAACGGCCAATAATTTTATTACGTGAGATGAAAAATCTGTTGTTGGTTAAACATCCATGAAAAACTTTTTAAAAAATATATTTTAAATTTGGCATATTTTTAACATCGAAGAAAACATCTATTGTTTGACAAATTCTCAACATTTTATTCTTTAATTGTAAAAAAAATACTTTCATAGACTACTAAATCCTTAAGAAGGTGGAAAAAATGTTATCAAGTAGTCACGGAAAACAAAATTGAACTCTCATCTCTCACCTTTGTTGATAGTTAATGTTTAAGCGAATAGGAGTGTTAAATTCTTTTTAAATGTTGGAGATGTCCTTACTTCACAAAAATTACGCGAAGTTATCGTATCCAAATATTGTCGAAAAAGATTAAAGCAAATTGTCACTGATTTAAGAATGGCAGAATATGCAGTGGGGAATATTTTTAAATACTGCAGACAAACTGGAACCATCGACATTAAAAGAGAAAGCACTGGCAAAGCTAGAATTAGAACCGAACAAAACCAAAGAAATTTAGTCAAAATTTACAAAGAAAATCGCAGAACCACTGCAAGGAGATTTATGGAATTTTTGTACTAAAGTAAATTGCATAAATGACTTGTTTAAGCCAAAGAAAAAACTTATTAACTGCTGTTCATAAACTATAAGAATTTCTCAAAAAACATGTTTTATTTTTTTAAATATGACTAGATTCTCTTTGGTTTTCCAACAAATACGTTTATAATTTATCAAATGTCTTTAAAAATTTACCATTGAAAGTTTGCAATACTTAACAACACAACAATTTCCATTGCATTATTCTCAAACTAACTGTAAGTAAATCATCTAGAATTTCTTTTTGCAATAAATGTTTCTAAAGCATAATACAAAAATGAAGCCTTAATTTTCCCCTTGTTACTTATATCCAACACCTAATTTCTGAATATTTATTTGTTTATATTATAAATCCGTTTTGAATATATAATCCAAAAAAGAGAAACTTTTTTTTGCAACAGTTCTCTCTTAAAGTGCATTGGTCTCACCTATGCTGTCATTTTTCTATTGGAACTGCTTGCTACATAGTAAGTGTGCAGCCAAGTGTGATCTGTATTCGAGTATAACAGTTTATTCAGGTGTAAGATCAGATTCTGGTCTTCTTGCCGAGAGACAACTTCTTGTTATGTATAACCTGTACTACGGGACAGATTTTCTTATACCTGATCCGATGCTCTTTTATAACGATGTTATTTCTATGTCTCATGGGTAAAATTGGATAAAAATGTAAATGTTGGCGTTTGATATCTCTATTTTACTTTTATTTTTTTTATATATCATAGGATCCATCAATTTTGTCGTATACATGAAGGCATGGATATAATAGGGTCAAAGACCGGTAGTGCTAACTTTCTGAGACCACACCTAGCGGAATAATGATAATAGCACCAATCATCAAGATAATTATGGATAGCGGCTAGGTACATAGATGAGTGAAAGTATCCGTATAAAAATAATTGTAGTTCTCCGAATGATGCAAAGGGTTTTAGTTGTTTTTGCAATCGCGCTAAATTCAAAGCTATTGTCAAAAAATTGATCGCGTTACATTTTCAAAATATCTTATTCCCATTTTATAACAAATAAACAGATTATTCACACAAAACTCTTTTCTTTGGTTTTTTTATGTCGATTTGAGTCAGTTTCGTTTAGTCTTCTAATACATGTTCATCAAAATTACTGGTATCGTTGCCCAAGTTGGTTTAAGTCCTGACGAAAACGTTCACCATGTTCATCACTAATGCTTCTTGAATTCTCGGAAAAACAAGAGATATTAATACCCAATTTGTGATAATGAATTAAGGGTTTGGAAACAATTTGTTTATAATAATAACTTTTTTATTTCCCAAGGATTCCTTTGCTACCATTTGTTCTAATTTGCGGGCAACAAATATTCCTTCTTTAAGTTGGGAAAAACATTGTGTAAGTACTTAGAACCAAGGAGCTGGTTGAACAAGTTTTTCATCAAGCTTAGCTTGATGCGATGTATGTTTTTTGGTGGGATTATGGAAAATACGTTCATCTCTAAACGTTCCAATTGTATTCCTAATAGGTTCTAGTAAATTTGTAAGACTCTATAGTTTACAGCATGGGCAACAGGAATAGCTAGCTTCTGATGTTCATTATCTAAATGCCTTCAAAGACGTTTGCAAAGAATGAAGAAATAAACGTCATCTGTCCGAAGAGTATAGTTTGGAAAAGTCCAATTATATCGTGACAATACAAGAATTAATTTTGTTTTACGAAATATCGAGATAGTGCCTCACTTCTGGATCGGCAAACTGTAACTTTTACCTTTGTTGTAGACGGCAGGCTAATAATTCGGCCTTAAATTTAGAGAGCAAATCTCTTACGAAATCGTTATCGGTCGGTAGTACTTGGGTTGCTTTGAGTTCTCTGTTGTTCTCCACTTTATTTGCACATTATTGACCCAGACAAGCAGGAAGGCAGGAAGTGATAAATCAGGGCAATAGAGGACAATAGAGGTTTCGTCGCTGAGGCGACATCTGGTTACTGTATATGCTGCTTGTTTTTGCTGTTAAAACCAACCGTGTTAGTCAAACAAAAGTAGCAGTTTGCGGATCCATGGTTCTTATCACAACATTGGTATTTCTAATTTTAAATTAACGTTTTTGTCCATTGCTCATTTCGGTACTATTTTCTTCCGGAATTTTTACAAATTGAATGTGACACCTGTGGTTTATCTTCATTATTGAGAGTTGCCATATCGAGCTAAATTTCTCTAATTTAGGGAAAAAATGCAACTAAAGACAAAAAATATTTTTTGTCATTTTGCAAGCAACCAGACGTAATCAGGATTTCTATCAGTATATTTCTCATCGACAAATATACATGTTCCAAAAAATATAAATACCTCTTCTCGGGGGGAAACAAAACTTTAATTATTTAAACTAATGTATTGAGTTAATATTTACACAAATCCATGATGATATTTTGATTATCGACCCTATTTAATTACAGGTCAACCAAACATTCCGATGCCTCCTAGACCATCAAGTGGTCAATCTGATGGAAGCGGAAATACACGTATGAGCCATTCGCCAATCGCAACCCAAGGTAGCACGTACCCCCCACACCATATGCACTCTTACAAAGGTCATCCAGGAATGGTGTCTCAAGGAGGTCAACAGCTTTCTCTGTATCAACCTAACCAACAGTACTCACAAGGTGTCTATCCGGCGAGGCCGCCAAGTAACATGCAATACCCGAATCAGGGCTACGGGCCCGCTTCGCAAGCACCGCCAAGTAATAATTTGCCCCCACAACAGTATCCTAGTAGGTCTGTCGCTCCAAATCATTTGCCGAACTCTCAATTCCCACCTTATCAGCAATCTTGGCCTGGTCCAACTGTTAGTTCTGGAAATCACATACCTTCGTCAGCGAGTAAAGGCAATGGTCCTCCTCCTCCTCAAGCAAATTCTCCATCACCTGGTCCGCCAAGACCCCCTCACTACCTCAAACAGCATTTACAGCATAAAATGGGATTCGTGAATGTACCACCCTCGATGCCTCCCAGTCCAAGTCCTCCCCAAAACTATCACATGGGTCCTCCACCTGTCGGGCACCATCATTCTGGTATGGGACCTCCACCTACGATGGGACCTCCGAATATGCCACCCGCTACTAGCCCGCTATTAACAAATAATCACCCGCACGATGGACCTATGCCACCTCCCAGTTCTACGCCGAATTCCCATAACCAACTTGGTTCGGATATGATGGACAATGGAATTACAACGACAGCCGGAAATTTATCTACTAACGTTACAGCAGCTTCCGTTGGTTCTGTGACATCTGTCGTTACCACAGGACCTGATGGTACACCAATTGACGAAGGTTCCCAGCAATCGACATTATCAAACGCTTCAGCAGGTTCGTTTTCTGAAAAGAAATTCCCATTCTTTAACGGTGAGAATATCTTTTTGAATTTGCAGCATCCGGGGAAGATCCACAATGTACGACTCCGAAATCTCGCAAAAACGACATGGGGCATTATAGTCATCCGACTACACCTCAGAGTACTGTGCCTTCCCCAGCAGCGAGTATGAACTCGATGCACGAAGAATATGGAGATTTGAATAGCCCAAGTTGGCCACGTACACCCGCAAGTCCCGTAAGTACCTTTAGTATCACAGTTCCCTCGCACATAAAGAAATTTTGAAGAAACTACATCCAGAAACGCTATTTTTAAGAAGCTTTTGTTTAAAAAAAAAAGTGACTATATTTTTGGCGGTCATTGTTTTGGCAGTATAAACGCGAATTGTGTAAAAGTACACACGTTACACGTAAATATTGGATTCCCAGGAAAATAAGCGGGTAAAACATCAAATAAATCACCGGCATATGAGAAGTCTATTAATAACTTGTATTTACTTATGAAATTCCCTTTCAGTTTTATTTTTATCGGGTTAATAACCTACTTATAAAACTATTATGTCATACATTGAGATTTTTTTATGGGCGATTATAAATGTATCTCCTGAAATCGTTTTTAGCACTTAAAATTAGCGGACCTTTGATATTGGCAATTTACATTTGAACTGATTATCAAATTCTAATATTCCGATGAAATTATTACAATGGTTTTTATCGAATTGTAAATCTACAATCAATTGGTTGGAGAATCCAATGTTTTCATTGAAATACGTCTTCGAGTATCCGCTAAAGCAAGGATATCATCCTTCCAAAATTGCACCAATTCTCCAATGTAATTCATCAACCATAGCTTTAGTATCAAATTTCTTTTAAAAGATTTCTTTGCAATGCTTTAATTCTGGAATCCAACGCCGCTATTAAGGTGAAAACCTCTTCTGTTTAATCTTGGTGATTTTACAACGTCTATAAAGTTGTTTGGACCTATAGAATTCAAGTTTATGCAAAAATTAGGTGAAAAGAATGTAGTTTATAGTAGAAGTGTCTTTCGGGTGATGTCGGGTAGTTAATATTTTACTTGACGTTTCGCTGTCTTTAGAAATTTTCTGAAGAAGCCGACAGCATGGTCAGCGAAACGTCAAGTCAAATATTAACTACACGACATCACCCGAAAGACTACTATGGATTACGGTCGTGAAAGCCTACACTTAAGAATGTAGTTTCTTTATGTTCTTTTTTTGGAGTGAAACTTGTTGTTTTATTTCACAAATCCACGAAGTACACTATGCATATGCGTCTACTTTCCCGGCTAGGGCACAGTTCAGGGCTGTTCTCCGGGAACAGTAAAAGAGTATGAAATACGTACCAAATAAAACGAACACCAATGTAATCCTAATACACAGTGACATCTATGAAAACATTTTGTAATTCACTTTTTTTTCAAGGTTTCTGACTATTGTTTACGTATTATAATTTTGGAGTTATGTATTTACATTTGTTTTGTGTTTTTTTAGATTTGATTAGCGACAAGTTGTCTGTCAAAATATGTTTATTATAATGACACTGATTTTAAATATCAATCGTGTATACAATGCCGTCAAATGGGATTGGAACAAAGTATTGGTGTTTGATTTTATTGTGTGCGTGTGTACAGGTGTCCCACGAGAAATTGCAAAGTTCGAATAGGGTACATGCGTATGAATCACACAACAATATGATTTATTAAATAGTATACAAAAAAATGATTGAAATTCCAAAATTCTATATAAATGAGCTTGCACACTCATATTTCGATTTTTTTTACATAAGAGATTATCCTTTCTATTAAAAATTAGTAAGTAAATATTATGACGTCACGGGAGCGTAGGCGGTCATTTGAAAATCACAATATTTATAATTCATTTCAGTTAAAACGATCGAGTTAAAAAAGATTTTTATTTTTTAATGTACTATTTTGCACCATTCATAGAATTGTACCCTATTGAAGAAATCTTCTTTTTGCGTAAGACATACTGTACATATACAGGGCATTCATGTATTGTACGTTTTTAAATTTGAAGTCTAAAGTGAATGTACTTGTGTACTTGTACTTATGTTTTCTATTTGCACTATCGTACTCGTATATTTGCAAAATATTAGTTTTTTTTAATGTGAATGGTGTTTCCAGGTGTTTAATAGTCATGTGCCACCTACGGATACGTACAGATCAAAGGTTTATATACATAATTCTTTTATTTTTGTTTTATTTAAATGCTTGCTAGCATGATCGCATGCTTTAATACAATGCTTGTTAATTAAGTACTAGTATCGTGATGTTATGGACGATCAGCACTGATAAGATGTTATTACAGAAAACGGACAGCTTAAGTAAATTATACGAAATGGATGATAGTCCAGAAAGAAGAGCATGGCTCGATAAACTTTTAGGATTTATGGAAGATAGGCGATCACCTATAACGACTTGTCCGACAATTTCTAAAAATCCTCTTGATTTGTTTCGACTTTATGTTTATGTTAAAGAACGTGGGGGCTTCATGGAGGTATGCAAGTCTTCGGTGTGTAGTCCAAGTAGTTTCTAGTACCTTTACCATTCCTCAAAAAAGTATATCAATGCTTCAACACATACACCATCATCGCTACATTACACTTAACGCACGCTTGATCCCATGGACTAATTTTTTAATATTTTCTAGGTAACAAAAAATAAAACGTGGAAAGATATTGCTGGCATGTTAGGTATAGGTGCATCGTCCAGTGCAGCGTATACGTTACGTAAACATTATACAAAAAATTTATTAGCATACGAATGCCACTTTGACAGAGGAGGTATCGACCCTCAGCCTATTATTAGCCAGGTTGAAGCTACATCTAAGAAGAAAGGTGGCAAAGCGTCTTCAGTGCCCTCGCCAGGTTCTTCCAATTCTCAGGATTCTTTTCCAGCTACTGCTTCAGGTAGTGCGTCTCTAGATGGTTATTCGCAATATGGATATACAGCTGGTAGTAATGCTGAATATAGTACAGGACAACGACCTTCTTCCCAGTCAAATGCACCATCACCACATGGTGGTAAGTTTTTACCAAATTTTATTCAACTATATTGTTCCGTGTTGCTTTCTAAAAATAACCTTCATTTGAAGGTTATTTTTAGCAAGCAATTTTTTCAAAATTCTTAAATTTGAAACCAGAAAACAATAGTAGTAACACATTAACTAAAATTTGATTTTTAACGTACCAATATCAAAAACTTGTTAATAAAAGTTATTTGGTTATTTCACTCTTCTTTTATTCTTAAGAAATTAAATAAAAAAACATTGTGTATATACATATGTTGCAGCTCAAGATTACCTTTTTTTCATGTTTCATTCAGCTTAAAAAAAAAGTTGTTTGTAGTTTTTCATATTTATTTAGGAAGTTTTGTTTAATACAAACAAATAACGTTGATTGAATTTATTCTGTTTAAAAACCAATCCAATATTTTTAAACGTTTACAAGTTTTACATCTAAGAAAAGAACCGATATAAAAAGCCAATGTTTTTGTGAATATCGTTCTCTTCACGAAATACACATGTTCAAAGTTAGTTCAGTTCGCCGAGAATATTTTAAAGGAAGTTATTTCCTTAATCGGATCAATTGAGATGGATTTTTATGAAATCCAATTATTTGACTATTGTTATTTCGTTATAGATGGCGGTATGTAATTTATTAGATTTCTTAAACCGTTTTATGCATGTTTTATAGCAGTGTATTTTCTTTGTGTGAATATAAACCTTTTCTTTTTGATAAAACTTGGTAATATCCATGCGTTATTTATATTTAAAATATTTGATTAAAAAGATATCTGTAAACTGAAAAAAAACTGAAAAATCTGTAATATTACGAGCACTGGAGATTTCTAAACGTATAGCGGGATGAAAATTAATAATATACAACTCGACTAGCCCGCACAGAATTTTTTTCAAGAGAAAAAAGAATTTTATTTCTTGAAATAATGGAGATGGTTTAAGTTGTTATACTTTTGTTCTAGGAACCGGAGGTGCTAATCACTTAGGTAATGCGGCGCCTGCAGGTTCCAGCCCTGCTGGCGGGGTCTCCGACAATGTCAACGTTTCCAATCCATTCGATGACGTATCTCCAAGCCCACCGCCTCGAGGTGGACCATTTCCAAGTGGTCCGCATCCTCCATATTCAACAGGTACACCACCTAGGCCACAAGGTCAGGGTTACACGGGCCAAGGAGGTTACAACCAATATCCAGGACCGGGACCGGGCGGTCCGCCAGATCAGTATTCAAGTTACGGGACCACGACTGGGTATCCACCTCCTAGACCCGTGTACCCTCCATACTCTGGTGATTCAGCTCCACCACCTGCAAATCCTAATAATACTCAAGGGGCACCTCCGCAAGGACAAGATCCGTACAATAGATATGGTATCGCTGGTGCCCCGGGTGCTGGTTACTCTCCAAGGCCAGCCTATGGCGGAGCACCAGGTGGTTCAGGTCCACCCACGTCACAGCCACCTGCGTCGTACTCATCCCAACAAGAATATTACAGACCAGAACAACAGGTAGTCATGTTTCATTTTGCTTGGTAGTACGCTTTAGCACCAAGTAAATTCTTTCTAATAGAATTATCTATCCCAACAGTCCACCACTGGATCTGGTTCCTATCCAGGAGTACCGCCAACCAGCAAAAATATGCCACCACCTGCTCCACAACCTCGGAGGCATCCTGATTTTGCAAAAGAACCACAAGCTTATACACAATATGGGCAACAAAGGGCTCAGTTGTATAGTAAGTATTTTAAAAACTTAAACCATAAATTTAATCTTATCTTAATAGGAAAATTACTTTTTTGTCTATATTGGTTATGGTTATATTAAATCTATGGTCTATGTAAACGCCATATTCGTAACGCTAGGCCCGAGGTATTGCACAGTCATCGAAAATTGGGTTCATCAAGTTTGCCCCTTATGCACGAAATCTACGTTTGGTTGTATCTGAAATAATTTTTATTTTATTTCATTGTAAAATCATACCGTCTTTATTGGAGTAGCCGTTTGTTTCCTCTTGATTTTTCTCTACATCGGACCGAAGTAGATGATCAAGATAACTCATTATCGACATATTTGTTTATAAAACGTGGTCACGGTCAACTAATTGGGTAAACAATTTCGTTTTATTTTAAGTGATTTACCCTGTATATTTAACAATAAAAACCTTCTCTTACGTAATTCTTTCATTCTTTTAGGTGGCTGGCCGAATAATAGCCAATATAGAGGTCAGTACGTCGGGTCTGGCGGTCCTACAGCAGGTAACCAGCAATGGAATCAAGGAAGTCGTCCATCTGGTCAATGGGACCGTTACCCACCTAACCAAGCTTTTCAGCCTCCTCAGCAAGGTAATCAGCAATGGCAACCGACACCGCATAGCGGAGTTGTCGGTCCATCTCCTTCAATCCGTACACCAATGGGTCCGAGGGTCGGAAAGCCGCCATTCAACATCCAACCACCACAAGCTGGTAAAGGAGGCCAGACTCAGTCGGGAGCTACAGGATCGTATACTCAGAACCAACTACCAAAACGCGAAATAACATTTCCACCTGATAGTGTAGAAGCGACGTTACCTGTATTGTATCGTAGGAAGCGAATGTGTAGGGCCGACTTGGGACCAGTTGATGCATGGAGAATCATAATGTGTTTACGTTCTGGACTTCTATCGGAAAGCTGTTACGCATTAGACGTGTTGAACGTTTTACTTTATGACGACTCATCTGTCGCTTACTTCGGATTAAATCAATGGAATGGCCTTCTAGATCTTCTCCTAGAGCATTTCCGCAAAAGTCTAGCGGATATGTTTGACGGGCCATTTCCCCCAGAGGAGAAACCTGACGAAGCCGAAGTTGACTTGGGAGGCGTGGTGACTCCCATAGATGCCGAGAGTAAGACAGTTATACTGAGTAAATCCGATAACTTCACATTACTTTCGAGAAAAGGATATCCTGTAAGGTTAATAGAAAGAAACGAAGATATTTTCGTGCAGGATAACCATAAGTGTTGGGATACCAAGGGCGATGCGGTAGGTGTAAACATTTTAGCGGAGGTTATAACCGATCCTTGGTATCACAGTTCCGAACATATTCTACCGACATTTCAAGCAGAATTCGGACATATACCTTTCAATAGGAAATTAGAGGATAAGAAACGTAGCGATTCCGAGGATGAGCAACCGGAACCACATCGGACGCCTCCGGCCGAAACGACGCCATCTATCGTTAAAATTAGTGACAAAACACGTAGGACAAAAACTTTAAGTGATGTGATATCTCGAATTAAGAAAGAGTCTGCGGATGAGGAGGACATACTCGCCTTAGAGATCAAAGGGAAAGTTAAGACTGAAATAGTGAGTGACAAAGTGAACTGTGAGGAGCAGCAACAGCAACCGAATTTAGATCTGAACACGAGTGTTAACGGAGAAATGCATATTAGTGGTTTGAACGTGCGGGACACATCTCGCACATTGAAACGACGTCGAATGTCCGATTATGAAGACGAGGCGTATAGTAGGGATGACGCAAGCTTAGTCTTATTAACGGAAAGTCAAGATTGCGTCGGAAAGAGATGTGTCTGCATATCTAATATACTACGTAGCTTAACATTTATACCCGGTAACGAAGCAGAGTTCGCGCGTAGTTCTTCATTCTTGGCTCTTGTAGGGAAACTATTATTATTCCATCACGACCATCCCCTGCGCACACAGAAAACTAGAAACTATGATCGTGAGGTACGTATTTGTGCCGAGAAAAATAAGCAACACACGGCAAAATCCCCATTGAATAAGAATATACTATTGTCCTGCGCACAGTAACCAAAATAAGGACTTCTTCTCATTTAGTTGTCAAGACATGTCATACAAGGAATTATAATAGAAACGAATTTTCAGTTAGTAATCTATTTATTGGCTCATTTTTACATTTACAGCCCAATATATTATAATCTTTTTGTGCATGTGTATAAAAGATATCATTCGATCGCCTCAAAACTTTTCACTTAAACTTGTCTTTCATTAATCGTAATCTGAGTTAAGGAAGTTATTTACATTTCACTAGGTTTATGTAGCGGTTTGAAATGTGAATAAAATTTACCTTTATTGACCCGTCAACAGTGGTTTAGAAAATTGTAGAATTTTTTTAAGTAGAAGCTTTTAATTGATAATATAAAGTTCGCGTCGTTTCGCTAGTATTGCGCTTGTAGAAACGACAATAAATGTTACCAAATTTCTAATACGTTCTCTAGAAATAAAATTAAAAGGAAGTAAATATCTAGCAAGATCGCTGTTGCTATTGCTTTAGAATAATACTTGATCATACGCATGACTGTCTACTTAACTTAATATAGCCTAAATCTATCACTGCTGAACAATCTTCGTATCTTCACGTAAGATGCATGCGCAGTATGTAATGAACTGAGAACAATATTTATATATATATATTTTGAACGCGGATGTTATTTTCGAAAGCTTTTGTAACATAAATTTTATTTTGTTTCCAAAAGATTACTACAAATAGACTTGTTGCTTGCCTTTAAATAGTTGCAATTTGGCTACTGTTTAGCTGTAGAAACTGTTTACATTTTCTCTATTGGAATCATTTCAACAAAGACGGACGATAATATAATTGTAGAATTTTCTATTTCAAATAGACGCCTAGCATTGAAGAGTGTTCACAAGAGGTCCCAGAGAGGTGCAGAGCTGGATAAATATTCGCCGACAAGTATTTCAATATTCAAATATTCAAGAATTTCAAATCCTTTATTCTTAATTCGCAGTATTGAAGTGCATAAACTATAGTTTCGTTGTATAAATATTTCTTTAATTTGGATGTAATGCTCGAAGCACTTTCAGGGCTTCAATCACTTTTAAGAAAGAGTATTTGGTACTTGATATTACTTTGTTTATATACTTAAGGCTTGAGGGGAAAATGACTTTCAAAGTAATCGAAGTAGTTGTAAAATAACTGAACCTCTATTTTTAGAATTCCAGTTACTTTTGTTTAAACCACTTTGCAAAGTGCTTGAAGTACTTTAAGACTTCAGATATGTTATAATGAGTATTAGGTATTTCCATCGTCAGTACCACCTTGTACCTGGTGCTTTATTTTTGACGACTTGAAAATGTAAAACACCAAGTACAAGTACACAGTACTGCACTTGGTAATTAATTCAAGCACTTTTGTAAATAAAAGTGTTTGATACGTATCTTGAGACACTCTGGCTAAATACTTTTATCCAGTATTTAGGTCTTTTTTGAAGCATTTTGATACTTTCTTAAATAACAAATACACGCATTTCAAAAGTGCTTTCCAACTATACATACAAATACTAATCTAACGTTGGAATATAAAGGAAAGTCGTTCTGTCAAGAAACTCCGATTTGGTAAATATGTGAAGTTAGTGACCTGGCAAATTTTTTAAAAGGGAATAATATTGAAAATTACTGTTTTAGGCAAAGTTTTGAAAACGCTAAAGCATCCTTAAAGGTAGTAATACACTGTGGTATTATAACTTACAACATCGGGCTTGGCTTGGTCATTAGCGCCTCCAATAGTGAGTTCAGTATGTCCACTCGTTCATATTCTAAATCTCTCTGGCGACTATGACTTCAGCTTCTTTTATCTCGTACGATCTAGACAATGGAGGAATTAGAAGATTATATTAATTCCAGTTAACGACTGTAGTGATGGAACGGAATAATAAGTTGTCTTCTGTTCAATTTCCTCACATTCTAAAACGGATTCAATGTAAAATTTTCCTCCTGAATAATTTCAGTCGTATCTCAGTTGTAATTTCATCTTATTTGTCAGTAAATTTTATTATTGTGCAGTTGTTGCAGGTACTAAATGTCATAGAATAGCATAGAATCACGCTTTCGATTGAGTCGCTGCATCACGTATATTATGGTATTTCTAAAAATAAGAGTGTCCGATTGAGATTTGTTATCAAAGTATTCTTGGAATGGTGAACTTATAAAAACTATGGCTATCACAATCAGATAAAGGTGCGAGGAAACGCAAAGTGTTTATCGTTTCAATTCCATTAATAATAATAAAGTTATAGCCAAGTGTGGTGAATAAGCTAGATTCCAATACGGAACATATAAACATAGTGTTCGAATATCGCAATATCAGATTTCTCGTTTCAAATTCTAATACTCGTTAAAATTCATTTATTGTTACTTATTTGAATTGAAATTGCTGAGTGTTCTAGAAACTCTCTCAAATTTCACAAATTTTTTCCATGATATGATAACAAGAAGTGTTATAAATGATTTCTCATTTTAATTTTATAACATTGTTATTTTGGTTTTCTATCAAACATTGTTACCGTAAAGCGTTGTCACCGAAAATATTTTTGAAAAATGACCAAGCCGTTTTGAAAATCCATTTGAATTTCTTGTCGGTTGCTATGTTTCATTTTCAATGAGAATATACGAAATATGTTTAATATATGTAATTTTATACTTTTCTCTTCCTGTAATTGTAGGATTTATAACGGAGCTGTAGTTGTAGATTGTAATAGTTGAGTGTAGGCTTTCACGACCGTAATCCATAGTAGAAATGTCTTTCGGGTGATGTCGTGTAGTTAATGTTTTACTTACTAGCATGTTAGTATCACCCGAAAGACATTTCTACTATTGTAGATTGTAAATTGATAAAAATATGGTTTAATAGCCTTTTTAAATTCTCTGTGGCCATATTTTTTCTTATAATAATTGCGGAAATAAAATAAAACGACGGTGATTACAGGTTGAGAATCTTTCCTTTGTGCAGCTTTTTAAATAGATTAAAATTTGTAGTACTTTTTATGTTGCTGCTCCCTTAAAATATTTGTATACGAATGCATATAATTCCAAAGATTCTATTTGAAGTCTTACATCAAAAAGATTTGAATTACGAAATATTTTTATAAATTTAACGTGACATTTAATACTAAACCTAAAAGTATTTCTGGTAAATTACTTAACACACTATCGTTTAAGTTTAAGTTTAAGGAAGTTTGGCTAAGATTTAAGGTCTTCTTTCTCCAGATCCTGGTACTCTAAGGTGTCGGGTTCAAGGTTTAAATTAAATTCGTAAATTTACTGCCATCGAGCAAATTGTCAGTATATAACGAAACATTTTTATTTCCATTATATGATAGTGTAAATTCTTTTTACCTTAAAAAGATTACCTTTAGTTTTGATTAATATTTGTGTACTGGACTTATGGAGTGCGATCCTTTGTGTTGCATATCAAATTATCCCTAGATAATTAAAGATTGAGGATAAACCTCTCGGGCGTTGGCCATGTCGTATTTTAGTTCTACCCATCTAAATAAGTTTTACAAATTCCTGACGAATAAGTCGTAAGCCTGCAGCTTCCAGGATTTCACGATACTACGCTGGCGCCTTTTATCGGTTACTTGCAGCAATTTTATCGATGAATTGTAGATTTCATTTTTCAGCGATTTGTTTGCTGGAATTACCTTCTTGAATGGTTATTAATCAAGAGGAATAGTGTGCAAACGGTAACACATTTAGTCTTGATATTTAGTAGCGTCAAACTTTATTATAACCCAATTTTGGACAGAAGCTTCACTTGTTTTGTGCAACTGGTATTTGGCTTATGCGTGGAAATCATTTAAAAGGTATTTGTTCCAAAAATAGAGAAAAGTACATGATAAGATTGTCTATTGAAAAATGATTCAGAAGAAATGTGAAAAACACGAATCAATCTGTGTGGACAACGAACTATTGCGTGTTACTTTACTATTTTTTGCGCTTTTTAACTTTTCAACTCGTTGAATTGTTATAAATAATGTTGATCTATTAATTGGAGGACTGTTTGGATGTGTAGTTAGTTAAACTTGAATTTTGATACTAATTTCAATGTTTATGTACTTAACTTATTCCCGAGAACCTCGCTGCCTTGCAGCGCAAGGATGTATGGAGTTAAATTCGTATCTTTCACATTTTTCTTCATTGTTCCCTATTTTCTGTCTTCTTTCGAATATTTTCCTATTTAACACCTCCTTGTTTTGCTACTTTTTTTCTTCTCTCCATGTCTTTCTTGGGCTTCCTTTTTTTGTTTTTCCGCTTGCTCTTGTCTTGCTTCAGACCATAAAACAATCAAACTTTTCGTTTCTTGAACGTTAATTTTTTGTTTCTTTATTCTTTATACAAACTAATTTCAATATTTCTCTGAGAGTAATACGACAAAGCCAAAGTAATTAGTCTACAAAAACAATTTTTCATTGACAAAAAACAAAAACCCATTTCCATTTTTAAAACATTGCAGCGTTCTACAAACTCCAGTTGCCCAAAACAGGTGAAACTTACGTCAAAAACTGGGTTATAATAAGGAGTTCAGTGCTACCAAATACAAAACTTAAATGTGTTACATACGCACCCTGTATATAATTAAATTTATTGGTGTTGTCATAGTAATGAATGGCGAGGAATTATAAAAATTTTTCTCTTTGTTAAATTTCTGTAAATGGTAATATTTTTGTATATTGTTGTACTAATGTTTATTATTTTATAGGAAGATGCAGATTGCGCCGATTCATGTAGCAGTTTACAGGGTGAAAGCGAATGGTGGTGGGATTTTCTTCTTCAAATACGTGAGAATGTATTAGTATCAACAGCGAATATCGCAGGACAAATCGACCTGGACCAGTATCCAGAGGATGTAGCTCGACCATTATTGGACGGTCTTCTTCACTGGGCAATCTGTCCTTCCGCACAGGGTCAGGATCCTTTTCCATCGGTCGGTCCATCATCCTTGCTATCGCCTCAACGTTTAGCGCTGGAAGCGCTCTGTAAATTATGCGTCACCAATAATAACGTGGACCTGGTAATAGCTACACCTCCGTTCTCTAGATTAGAAAGATTGTGTACTGTGTTAACGAAACATCTGTGCCGATCCGAAGATCAGGTATTACGGGAGTTTTCTATAAACCTGCTGCATTATCTGGCAGCAGCCGACAGTAGCATGGCTCGTGTCGTAGCGTCGCAACAGCCGTGCGTGTCGCTGTTGGTAGCTTTCATCGAACAAGCGGAAATGAGTGCTTTAGGTGTTGCTAATCAGCACGGTATAACAGCTTTACGAGATAATCCGGACTCGATGGGTACAAGTTTAGATATGTTGAGACGGGCAGCATCGACACTCGTCTTTTTGGCGGAGCATCCGGATAATAGGCCGCTACTGATACAACAAGAGTCCAGATTGCTGGCTTTAGTGATGAGTCAGATACTTGACCAACAAGTAGCGTTGCTGCTATCGAAAGTGCTGTACAAGATATCTCACAGCTAATCCCCTTGTAGATACTTTTGCGGCCTTGGACTGGTGTACAGAGATGTATAGAGTGATTAATTGACATTTTACCATAAATTAGTTGTGCGTGTGACATCCTCCCAAAAAAAAATATATTTCGGGTGATGCAGACTGGTGAACAAGATCGGGATCTCTGCTAGCTAATCCCAACATAGTGTAATCCATGTACCATTTTGTAAATTAAGCAACGTCTTTCTGGAAAATGTTATACATCCATGTTACTTATGTATTTATTATTTTTTTTCCTTTTTATTTTGTTTTGTTTTTAAATTCGAGTGCCACACCGTCTCCGAAGTTCGAGACAAGAATATATATTTAAAATGAAAAAAATAAAAAATGAAAAGACTGCATATTATCGATAGAATACTTTTGTATGAATAAAACTTTACAACAATATTGTATGAAAGTGAAACGATGACGTAATAAAAATCTCGGCGAAACCCTCTACTTTGGAGACGTGTGACCCTCCAATGGCTGGTCTGGTGGTTATTCTCTGATTTTCTGCGCACCTAAGTTCTTTTATTTTCGTGTTTGGTATTACTGTGCGAATGCTTTATATATGTCTCATATAATTAAATAAATGTACAAAGGAAGTACCGAATATGGTGTTTTTATACAAGTTTTAATTTTCTATATATGGTTAGAAATGTTTTATACACCCCGTTGTAGCTGTTACTGAACTGTTTTATGGACTCTTAAATGAGCAAAACTAGTAGAACGCAGATGTGCTCTAGACTCAAGTGTAGTTTAAAATATGTGGTGATATTTTTCTGGCTGTAGGTATAATCCATCTTATGTATGATTGCATATTGTAAGTTAAGTAAATGCTAAATATATTCAGATCTTTTACTCATTACTCCATTTTCAGATCAATTCACCAACTTTTATGTTTTTAATGTAGAATGTAAATTTATTATTTGAACCGTTCAGTTGTTAACATAATTTTTGCAATAAAGTATTAGAAATGATTAAAGCAAAGCACTTCAAGTCTCATCCCGACTACTCATCTGCCATTCTTGTTTTATTTTTTTTACTACATCTATCACGCGATTCTTTTTTTCTCCCTCTATACTTCTCAATTTAGCGGATCTCTTATCAAAGACGCACTAGAAAGAAATATACCTGAGAAGTACGTTGTTATATTTATTATTCGCATTTATTTAATTAATGCCTCTGCTAATTTATGTGCAACTACAATTTATTATTTATTATTGGACATTTTTTATTTGTAGTATCATAAATATAATTAAAAGATCATTTCAAAATTTGTTGTTTTAATCAACTTGTATCTGGTTTTATTAGTCACGAGGTCGTACTATTTATATATTTTAAAGCAAAATCCATTACAACAATACAAATATAGCGCAAATAATAATTAAAATGTTATAGAAGGTGTTGCTCCTGATAGAATTAGGGTAAGTAATTTAATGAAATAGATTATTAATACAAGTAATTTATGTTCTTGAAGCGATTGTTTCAATTTCGGTGGTGTAATATGGGTTGCCTATACGTAGGCGTATAAAACGATTTCATAAGCAAATTTATAATTTACAGAGAACGATAATAGTAAGTAAGAAATAATGAAAATATTTTCTAAAAATATCTAATTTTAATAGAAATAATTAACCTGTATCCACCGTATTTTATTTATATATTTTCCCACACTGGGAGGAAGTCCTTTGGCACCTTTACGCATTCAAGAGCCACAATTTGTACACATCGTTACTAAGAAAGATATAACGGTATTAAATTTCTTTGCGACATTTATATTCATTAAGCAGAGTTTGCTTCCTCTATAAATTTAAAGGCATTTCTTTATCTTAAACAAATCATGCTCGGTTGATGTTGGCTATGATGTACGTTTGTTTATTCGATTATATTCAAAATATATTTATTAGAGCCCGCTAAAATTCTTAATTAATAATTAATATCTGATTTTTTAGGAAATTATCTAATAATTAAATCGCAGGTGAAGTTGGAGGCATTCTATCTTGGTCACATTGCACAAAGAATATTAGGTTATAATAATACTTGGTTATTAATGACAATAAAATTGTTAATTTTCTTAATGTTGCTTCGGTATATTCAATATCTACAAATCGTCGAATTTATTTCTTTATATTTAGGTTAGGACGCTTTCGATTTTGGTAACCATTGAATCACAGATAGTGCGTTATGTATTTCACAAATATATTTAAATTTTATACCGCTACGTTATTTACATATAGGCAACTTAGTTTACCGAATAATATACTTCAAAGCAGATAAAACATTTATTCCAAATAAAGAGGTTACTGAAAGTATAGAATCTTTTTTTAATTCTCACGTGTTGTAAGGTAAAGAGAATAAATTAAATAAATTTAGTTGTTCTTGCACTTTAATTTTGCCATTTAACCTAATACTACAAGGGGCTGTAACAGTTGTAAAGTACACGTTTGAGGTGTAGGGTGTTGTGAACAACCCTTATCAAGATGGCAGTCTCTCCCACCCTATACGTAATTTTTCTAGTATGGCGGTTGTTACCTTGTAAACACTGTTAGTTTTTTTATAAAATTGCAACAATTTCTACCAGAGTTTATAATAAACAATCGAGTTTATCGTGTGCTGTGCTTCCACAAAAAAGTGTACGATAGTACGCATGTTTTTTTTTACAGATGTCTGCAGTAACACATTCTGTATCAGGTTAGTAAATTTATAATGTTGTTAATTACAAAATTTAGCGTACTAGTAACAATTTTAACACGTCTTAAACATTTCGTGCCGTTTGCAGCTGTACGAACTCTCGTAGTTTACAATGAAATAAGAATTATCGTACTAAACATGCTTGTAAATATGTGTCAAACCACAAAACAAAAATGCATGCTTCTTGCGTTTTAATTGATTTCTATATGCATTTGTTTATTATTATAATTATAATTTCACGTGTATGTAATCTAAATCTAACGTCGGACCGATACGAGACCTCAATAATGTGACAATAACGTCTTCAAGTGTAATGTATTCTTAATGAGGTAAATAGGTTGTTTTAATATTTGACCTTAAATTTCCCGGTATTAAGGGGTCTAATTTCTTTCTAGGTGCTGATCCCACAAAGGGTATTCAAAAACGAAGAGGTCCAACTTTAGGGTGAGTGAGATATTTTTATTTATTTAGGCTATAAAAAATGATTCAGATGTAAATGTCAAAACAATTAGATCCTCGGAGATGGTTCACGAGATTAGTTGATAATGAAGATTTTTCTGTTATTCGTAATTAATTCGACGATTTAAGCATAGATGGAGCTCTCATCGGATTTCGTGTTCAAAATTCCTAAATATTATTATCGATGTAAATATTGAACGTTACTACCTGGAAAATTATTATATATAAACATACTCGATACATACACGAAAATCGTAGAAAAATTCTACGCCTATAAAATGAACGTTGCTCTTTTTGATTTTTTCATATAATTTATGAAAATTCCGCTTTCGTAGATTCAATTACGATAAGCAAGTTATTTTCGTGTTATCAGTTCATAAATAAGTCTGTAATGCCTGCTGGTATATTAAATAGAAGAACATCTCCTGTTTATCGTGGTAAGCAACCCTCACTTCAACACTTTTAATAAATTGTCAAAAACGGCGCGGGTGGAACAGGAAATTTCGGCTATAATTTTGTTGAAAACGTAACCCCCGTT
>LR737420.1:567093-602109 GCA_902655005.2 Marronus borbonicus
CCGCGAAATTTAAAAAATGCTAATGTATATGTTATCAAATAAAAAATTGTTATTGTCATTTTCAATATTTAAATCCCGGAGTTTAATTTCATTTTATTTTTTTTTATTTTGTAGAGGATCGTTTATAACGATTTGCAAAAACATTTGTATTGTATTATTACTAAAATAAAATAAAATAGAAGCCAAGCGATGTAACATGTCTTTTTTCTCACGTCCGTCCGTTCATAATTAATCATTTCTCATTCATATTTGTAACGAAGTCATTACCCACTTGGTATCTCTTTAAATTTCGCGGCTGATTTATGTTGGTACTTCCAGTGATAGAGGACATATTCACCAATTTCTTAAGGTAATCACTTCTTTTATTGAGATTGTTTTGTAATGGAATTGTTTTACTTTTTTGGTGTAATTAAATATTTTCCGGGGAAAAACTTGTAGTGTCGATTGGAAGGATTTCTTCAAAAAAAAATATGTTGTGGAAGGTTTCTTGAGTCAAACTGGATTGATTGTATTAATTAATAATTTTCTATTTTATTATTTCTATTGTTTTTTTTGTAATATTTTCAATAAATGTTATTTTAAGAATTGTAACCAGTAAAAATAGCCAAAAGAAAGACGACACATTTTTTTAATGGAATGGAATGATATTCCATTAAAAAAATGTGGTCATGAGCTCGTCCGTTAAACTGATAAATAAACCTTTTTCTTGCGGAGCCCAAAACACCTTTTGTGTAAAATATTTTACTCCAGTCGTTGTAGAATTCCATACAATTTGAACACGCTGTATTTTTATTTCCGCAAACGCTATAGTTTGGTAAATACATCTCTTTAAAATAAGAAGTGGAACAACATCGACATAGCTTATCATTGAGCACGTAGTGAGATATCAGTTTTTTTTTTGTTTTTTTTTTGATAAGCGATTAAGTTTTGCTTTTCAATAATTTCATATCATTAACATCTGCAAATAAGTATATGATACATCTTCTACAACAAGAGGGTTTGATTATCATCTTACAAATATTGTAACCAATTCAAAAATTTAAAATAAAATTCTATCCTTTAACAATGGTCACATCAACCCAGAAACAATTACAACGAAGTACTTTGTAAAAATAGGTTTCTTAGAATGCCGAAGTAGTTTTAATAATCACAGTTGTTTTAAAAGCGGCTCATTAACATTTTTGTAATAATCTTAGAAACGATAAAAATACACTTTGTACGTGTGTTTGGTTTGTAATCTCCTTTAAAAAGCAATTAAGCCTGTGCTAATGACTCGTGGCCATGTTTGATAATTTGTGAAACTAAAACATGATATAAAGTTCATGTCATATCTCTAAGTTGGCTAACTACCCGTATTCTTCGATTTTTGTTTCGTTTTGTATGCAATTAACAAAGTTCAAGGCGTATTATATGAAGTAGCAGAAGCGGATAAAAAATATAGGTGTGAATTAATTTGGACAATGATCCTGAATATACTGCGAGTTGGTAGTTGGTATATGACAAACTCTGTTCCCGATTATTTGGTATACGTATAAACATTTAAACAGAAATATTTGAGTTTTTAGATATATTTATCTTCAACATTTGTTCAGCGAAGCATGGTTCAACAAGAAACGAGCTATAAATTAGGTTTTTAGTAGTGTTAGAAGTATTTACCCATGAAATTTCTTTAATATTTCAATTAAACGCATTAAAATGTGTAATTTTACCATAATTTGGTCTAGGTTCTGATACTTCTATTTTACTATAGCAACGTCACAGTAAACCTCTGTTTAAAAATGTGTATGTGTTGAGTTTATTTCGGTGGATGACGGGTTCATTTTTGTTTTTTTTTTAATCTTACGGGATAATTTTTGTCTTGGCACCTTCTCTTATAAATCCTCGAAAACTATAACTTAACAATTTCTATATGATAAAAAATAATTATGCGTATAACGCTTATTTCCTGACTTCTTTTTGGGTACTGATTCTGCGCGCTTTATTCCGAACCTATATAACAGGCGCAAAATTTAATATCTCAATTCAAATTAATTTGTTTCAACGGTAATTTTAAACAAAATATTTAAATATACCACCACATATTTGATTTAGAATCCTGAGATTAGGATTATAACCGCATAGCATATACTTCAAGGACGAGATTTCTTAATTTATTAAATTTGCATTACTAAGATCTTCCCCAAAAGAATTTTCTGTAAGTTGTTTTTTCTAAATGGAGAACGATAACACTAAATAAGAAAATTAAAGTTTTAAGGTAACATTAGTAGAAATGTCTTTCGGGTGATGTGTCGTGTAGTTAATATTTTACTTGACGTTTCGCTGACCATCCTGTCAGCTTCTTCAGAAGATTTCTAAAGACTTTAGAAAACTTCTCAACGTCAAGTAAAATATTAACTACACATCACCCGAAAGATATTTCTACTATGGATTACGGTCGTGAAAGCCTACACTCAAGGTAACATTAATTACTAATGCCAAATTATCCGCACCATTGGACTAAACCAACAGATCTACGTATCGTTGCATATAGCAGTACGTGGTACCATCCTGAACATGCTCGAAGTCAATTGAGTAAAAAAATCACGATTTTTTGCACAATTTTGTGACATATAGCTCAATTTAAAACAATAATATAAACATTTGTTTAGATACAAAAGTAAAGCCAATATAAAACGAAAATATTGACATCTGATCCTACAAAACTGGTGGATAAAATAGAATTAAATTTCATCATTTATAATCGGAACATAGCAAAGACTGAAGTTATTCTTTTTGCTAACTTAGGGTGTGTTAGTAGCATTTGATAACGAACGTTTAACGAAGCTATTAGTAACCTTTTTCAAACTATTAATAGTATTAGTAGACGCGCCTAAAGCTTACTTCATCCCAGCCTCCAAGTTCAATGTCACCATCCACTACTAAAATATATTAACTTAAAGATTATAGAATATAAGATGTTTTTCTTCTTTCTTTGCTAATACATTTTACGTAAATTCATCAAACTTCCTCCTCCCTGTTTTTAAACTAATTTAATGAATCTTATAGAGCGGTCTTTTCCCTATTAAAGTTTAAGAGAACCAGCAAATAATTGAACCGCTATCCCTTGCTTGCCACGCTGATTACACTCTTTTAAATTGACTAAATTAGAAATAACACTTTGAGGTGTATCTCCCGAGATCACTTAGTATTTAAGTTACTGCTCCTTCTCTAACCTTTAGGAATGGGTTTTTGGTTGGTTTACTTTTTAAATCTCCCACTAAGACCTCGAGATTGGAAGGATAAAGTATTTAAAAAACGAGGAGAACTTCACGGAAAAGTTTTTGATTAAACCTAATTATGGTATTGTTTAAAAATGTTTTACGTTGCACGTTTCGCTTTTAAGTAACAAAATATTCTATTTATTTACACGAAAGTCGTCTTGTACACGTTGTATATTTGCATCGGATCAACTGAATACTGAATACTTGATGCATGTTGTTAGTAATTGTCGGTTGTTGATTATATGGCTAGGTATGCGGGGTATCGGGTAATTGCCGGGTATGTTTAATGTTTAGTCCGATGCATTTTTCTCTTGTGGCCAATCCTACGTCTTTTTCTATCGGCCAATGGAAAAAATGTTCAATGTTAAACGCGGACTCTACTTTTAAGTAGATAATTGCAATGAATTTAATCAAACGTACTGCTGCTATTTGAAGCCACTATTTTACCTGAAAATTGTTCTTTTAATCTTGGGAGGACACTCGAAATGATGTAAAACAAATTCGCATATTGTTTTGTATGTATTTACATTCTAAAATTAAAGACATGTGAATGCGTTAAAGAAGGAGAATGACGTCACAGTAGACCTACGTTTAAGAATATATTCAGTTAGTTTTATACTGATTTAAAGTAGTTTATTCTTTAATAATTTTCATATCTTAATAATAAATAATTGAGATTTGATAAGACTCAAGTGTTGCTTAATTATTCGAAGTGGGAGGCCAAGCAATCTAAAGGAGGACGTACATTAATATCATATATTCGTAAAACAAAATACCGTAAGCAATCCATGAATTATCTCTCTCCAATAAAACCTCACACAGTAACTTTGCAATTAAATTATGAGATATTTCTGTATTAAGGTGTTAATTTATTTTGAAATATAATGTCTCATGTTTGGATTTAAATTTGTGGTTGCATTAACCAAAGAATTCTATTTCAATTGTGTTATTGTTATAGGAAAAACAGATGTATTTATTGATATTACATATCAATTTTAAATAGGGGAATTTATGACACTTGCATCTAACGATCGAATCGGCAAAGATAATCAGATGACCACGAATAACAAATTCTTGTAGATCTTTTTTTTTCATTTAATGTAAAGCAATTGTTAGAATTGTTTTATTACATGAATTTTGTCAATCCTGGGTAGAAATGTTTCAATATCATTAGCCTAATATTAAAATTCCTTATCTCAATTCATGACAATTTCACAGCAGAGACAAAAAACTTCACCTTCACTTCAACTTGTCGAAAATTAAATCTTACTTATCAAACGTTTATATTTAATATTTGAATTAAATATAGCAAAAAGCAAAGTATGTAGTGTTGAGCTGATGTGCATCAAAACAATTTAATAATTTAAAATAGATTTTAACAAAGGAACCAGTTTTCGAAAATTTCAAGGAAAATGTGCCAATAATTTGGTTAGTAGATAGTTCAAAATTCAGTATGGAGGCTGTAATGTTACAAGATGGAGCGTGCATCTAAAATTTGAAGAGGAGGCTCTTGCAATATTTGACTTTCAGAGATTTCAGTTTTAATAGTGCGTTTTAAGGCGTTGATTTAGGGTTAGGTGTAGAAAATTATATTTAAACTAAAAGATTAAGCGGAAGTGTATTTTGTAAAATGAAAGATGGGACGACTAGATGTGACCATACATATATCAAAACAGATAAGCTCTTTTTGAATTAATATGGTAAAACTATAGTTATAGTATGTTTCAATTAAAAGCTACATTTATTTGCATTCTTCTACCTGGAAACACCCTTACATGCTTACATCCCAAATCATCGGGAATCAATATTCACACTAATTATGTATAATAATTAATAAGACTGCAAAATGTAAATTTTACCCCCAGTACATCATTTTAATACGACGTATTGAGCGTTAAAATTAACTCTAGTGAGTACTAAAATTAACACAAAATTTTTTGAGAAATTTTAGTATTTTTTTACACGCGAAAATGCTCGGTAAAACCATACTCGAGAAAAATACATGATTTAGTAAAACCATATTGGTTCGTACGAGCCAAAATAAATAAAATTACGGGAAATTAAATTAAATGAAGTTAAATAATAATACCCAGATCATTACCAATACATTCACAAAGGAATCTCCAAAACACCGCTAAAAGCAACGGAGCAGATAACAAATTGCTTCAAAAAAATGTAACGCTAAATTTCCAAATTCAGTTGTTAAAGAACACTTAGTGAATAAATTGCAAATCGATCTTGGGGAAATAGTAGAAGCGATTTCTTTCAATTTAATGATCAGATGTATCTATTGGTTGTTGACACAGACTTAGGGTATCCAGAAATAGTATGCTTAAATAATAATGCCACTAATACTTTTGTGATTCACCACTCTAAATGAATCTTTGCCAGACATGGAAAACCCAATATTTTATATGCCGGTAATAGACCTCAATTTCTTAACGGAGCTTTTCAAAAAAAATTTTAAACTTGGAAATTGCGCATCGAATAAGCACTCCTCATTTTCCACAATCCAATGGTTTTATCGAACGACACGTTCAAACGGTAAAAAACTTGTAAATAAGGCTCTAGAGGAGAATAAAGATATGTACGTAGTATTATTGGATTATAGGTCGACACCAGTTGATCATATTATGCCATCTCCACCAGAAATTCTATTTGAAAAAAAAAATAAACGTGATGTCCTGATTTCTGATAACCTGCTGACACCAAAATCACACAATTATAACCACGTATTGCGGAAAAATCAACAAAACCAAAACAAATATTTTGATAAAAATTTTACCAGGTTTGCATGAAAAAGAAAGAGTATTGATACAAGGGGAAGAAAAATTATGGAAACCAGATAAAATATTAAATATGATAATAATGACAAAACATTTTTTAGAATATTAATTGAGAATTAGAGAACAACAAACAACAGAAAGGAGACGTCTTAATATAAACTAATCGGAAATAAACTATACAAACGCAAGTATCTTAATGCAAAATAGGAGCTGCTATCATTTTATATTTCAAGGAACAATTGTAAAGATTACTATCGTCATTTGTAAGGCAAATTATCATAGAAGCTATTGAAGTCTTCATCTAGTAGCTTTTTAGGTATCAAATGTTTTAAGTTAATTGATTATTACTATTTTTTCCAATCTCTATTTCGATGTTATTATTTATTCGATCAATAATTTTTTTGGTGACTGTAATTTCATTTTGAACGTTACTTTCATTATTTAAAATAATATGTTGCCTTAACAAAGGAATACCGTCTTGAAATTCAAATAGTTGGACTTCATTTTGTAACTTGGTGTCAATTTCAACTAAAGAAATTGTCATCGTTGCATCACCCTCATTATGCAATAGCGCGGCGCATAATTGAAATTTTGGAAATGCTACCGATATCGTAGCTTGGAAGAAAAAATAATACGCGATTCAATTAATTCTGCTACTACTGTTAAGGGAATTTCCATCATCTCCACCACCTTCAGTTCGATAGGACCTACTGAAATGTTGGTGTCGTGTGCAACTGATGGAACACATTTACATGAATGTGTTCTGCTATCTCCAGATCTAGCGTAGCCGACAGATTTGATTGCCAGATTTTCTAAGGCCCCCTTTGCTAAGCGATAGCGCTATTTTGGTGAGTCTGATATGAGTGTTTTCGCCTGTTTTTGTCTTAAAACACTTTCCCAGTACGAGGCGTTTTGATTAACCCCTCATGTCTTAATTGCTTGTTTTATGTGGTACTTTTGAATACCACAAAGGGGGTTAGGTTGGGTTGTTATGTGAATAATTTAAGCTGAAAAATTATTTTTGCCCGTCGAATTTTGATTTGAAATAATTAACAGAAAACACCTCTGTCACCATTGCACTATCAGTATTTGCGTGGCTTTAATATTACTAAATTGTTTCTAGAATATACAAGGTTTTAATATTGTCCAATAAATGCTTTATTACAGGCGTCTACGTTATGTTAATAATGTAAAACTGACCTTATAGACGTCAACACTTATAAAAAGTAAATCCTCATTTTTGAGGTTTCCCAAGCCTTAAAATTGAATTGACAATATTCGTCATTGATATATGGTAACGGCAACTTGTAGAGTGTATTTCTTGGGAAATTACAAACACTGTTTTCTCTTTCAGAATAATTTTTGCCGTGGCACCTTTTACCACAGGTAAAGTTGCCGTAGATTTTTGAAGAACTAAATTTAGTCAAACGGAGATATAAATAAAAAAAAACATGGAAGATAAACATTAAAGGGATTAACAGAACAAACGATGTATGAAATTTGACAAATGACAAACGTATTAATCTAGGAATAAAATCTTCCAAATCTTTTGGAAGATTTTATCCCTAAGATTCAATACTTCGATCTCTACGTGAGACAAGCTTATTACTACTCTCTTTTGAGACAAGCCTATTACTAGTACTCTTTGTATTTATGTACTTGTTCTTTCTTTGCTTTACTGACGTTTAGCTTTAGAATGGCTGAAACTCATTAAACGATTACAAATATCCACGTACCAAACCTGAAAGAGGGTTTTTTGGGATGAAATTCTATTTTTCGTTTTCATTTAAGTCAATTCCTTTTATTCAACTGCCGATCGTAGTTCTTTATTGTCATCTCTACAATTTAAAAATCCAATGTCCATATTTGTGTTTGTGTTTTCTTACTGCTGACTGGTTTAGTTTTCTTATTTAAGCGTGCATTCTCTTGGCGTTTTTTGTTTTCTATTCTATGTATTTCTTGGCCTGTCCGCTAGCTGTCCAATCTATTTGTATTTGCGGTTTAATTTATAAACTCTTTCTTTACGTGCCCTTGATAACTAGTTTTTGGCTCATGTGCCGGCGCGCGCGATGTATGTAGAATTCTGCTAATAGCGGAAAAGTATCGTTTTTTTTCGGGTCCATATTGATGTCAAACACCTTTTTAAGCTTTAAACTTTAATAGGCAGTATTTGAGAAAAAGAAAATATTTAACTTGATTTATTTCAAAATATAGAAGAAAAAGATGTACTCGAAATGTTTGTTTATAATGCCTTTGTTATAGTTTTCATAAATTTTAACATTTGCCACGCTACTAAATCACTGTTTTGTTTGGGACAGCTTGATTACATCAACAGGAAGTTGTCCTTACCTGAGAGAGTAGAAGAGTGAAACTTGCCTTGCGTTGAAGTTACTATGAAATTTAATTCATCTGCCTTTCAAGCTGGAATAAAGTTGACTGTCCTCTATTGTAGTAATGAACTACTGAATGATATGTAGGATGTATAGTGTATGGCAAAAGTATTTTACATGGTACAATAGTATTTTTTTTATTTCTGATTGATTATGTTTGTATTAGATGATTGATTCGCATTTTACGCTTCTTATTTGCGAAACATTTTTGGCGGCAATCCATGTATTTTTAAAATAACAATTGTTACTAAGAATTACAACACGTTTATTTAATTTAACAATATATGTAGTTACCCGAGCAAAAATTATAGTTGAACTGGAGAAAGCAACTACATATGTTGTGAAGTGAAATAAATACGTTTTAATTCTTACTGTAAATTGTTCTCTAATAATTAACAGACTTTGAGCCTATGCGGGTGGCCTATCAATTCGAACCTCACTTGTGAATTTTTGCCAAGGCGACCATTGTAGTGTTATCCTGGTGGAACAAAACCTGGTGGAATTTTTATCTCTGACTATTTCAAAAAAACAGTCTCCGTCACTTACCCAGCCATTGTTTCGGCTGTGCCTTGTCTTATCTCGACCATGTCCTGGCTGGTTGGGGAATCCTTTGGATTAATCCTAATGCCAGGAGGTCCTTGGACCCTAAGGCCCGGAGCTAGTCGTCGTGGTTTAACTTAATCCCAGGTTTCTGGGTAACGAACATCCTGTCAGTGCGATTTAGGCTTATATTAAGGGCGGGCCGATTATATCTCACGGTCGGTTCCGTTTCCGCCCTGATCGATAGTTGCCATTGCCTGACGGCCTAGGCCCCAAGAAGCCGATAGTTGTCACACTTGGGTGCCCTAGGCTCAACGGGCTGCCACGTGCGGCCTAGACCCCGGCGGGGAAGATGTGAGGTAGGTTTCCAAGAGATCGGTACCGACCGATTCCCATCCAAGGTTGAGAAGGGAACTTCTTTAACATGTCTCCTTCCACTGAGGAATCGGATTCGTGCGGGCAGTTCCTCTCTATTGGTCGGTAGGAGCCTGCCGCTTGCGGAAACGTTGGTCAGCAGCCTTCCTCTTAGGAGCCTGGCGCTACATTTTTCTGTGTCTTGTCTTCACGACTCTACTGGTTTATCCGAGTTTCATCTACAGTTATTAATCGACGTTAAAACTGCCTTATACTGGAGGGCTTTGACAGCATTCGTTCGAATCATGTCCAAATTTTCGGTCAATATATGACAAACGTTCTTTCAAGCCTCTGCTATCTCTCTAACATTAATTCGACGGTCGTCTGGAATTTTTCCTATGTATGGTTGCAGTTTTGGTCGTACCGAACGTTCATCGTAAACCAGCGTGGCTCGCTCGCCAGGCCGCTCAAAAAGTAGTGTAACAAATGATTGTGCGAGAGTCCCCATAAACAGCATCCATATTAGATTTAATTTGCAATACTCTTATTGCAAGAATTTAATGACGGCTCGATATTCACCATTTTTACAGAAACTTTATGTAAACGACTGTTAAACAACTGAGCGTCCAACATGGTTGAAATTCTGAAAAGTATTTTCAATGCATGCGCAATTATATCACCAGAATTTTCAGATTTTTAACGAGTAACGTCATCTTTTCAAGTTTTCGAGATGGATATATATCAAAATATTCGATCCGTTAGAAGGAAATTACAAATATTACAGTTTATTTTATTTTAAATCAGGTTGGCATGAAAACAAATGCCCACCTATATAAATAGCATACAAGTTCAATTAAATAACGGAGCCGTCGAATAAGCTTCTAAATGGTGGTTAATTTACGTTAATATTAATTAGTACTATTGTTATAATAATAACTGGTTAAAATGAACTTTGTCTTTGATACCTACTTGATTTAAAATTAAACTGTTTAATATTTTAAATATTCATTTAATCAAACATACTTTGCAATATATCCTTGAAAAAAGGAACAAATACTATTTTATTATGTAAGCATCCAATATGGCGTCCATTTAAAATAAAAAAATATGCTATTAATATCTCGAAAAACGCCATCTTGAATTATATTTTGTGACCTGCTACAAATCTGCTAATGCATTGAATTTTAAAAATTATGTGCATGCTGCATAGTAGTAAAACATTAAAATCGGAGCATCCTTCCTAAAATTATGTAGTTACTAAAAATAAAAATAACCTCAAAATAGAAAAAATAAACCATACCAAAATGTAAACAAAATTAAAGAAAAAAGATAAATAAAAACGTTTCCTAAATATTAAATTTATTTTGCTTAAAATTCGTTGAGTAGTAGTAATAAATTTATATTCTGATTATATTTTTGGAAAATTTACTTAAAAATACATACTATAGAAATGATGATTCATTGATAAATAAATCAAAATTAGACAATGGGGTATCCTCTGTAAACTTTTTCGGTGTTTATGGTTAAAGTAAATGTATTCTGGAGTGTCCAATGTACCTGTTGGTCTTCCCCACTACTTTTACCGCATCAGTCTACCACTACTCAGTTTGCGAGAATACTTCGTCTGGCATAAACGTCGAGTGCGGGTGATATCATGCAACGTGTTTGAGTTACGTATTTACAAAATTCTGTACGATCCAGGAGAATATGAACAAAGTGCTCAATCAAGACGTGCGTTATTTATTGTTTAAAACAATTCATATTCTCGTTCTCTCATTTTACGGATAAAAAAAATGTGTTTTTGAATAAAATTTTTGCGCGAAATTTAGTGCGATTTCATCCGAAAAGTTCGTCTTCGAAAAAATAAAGAAGGAATCATGTTTGTTAGTTAGCATATCTTGCATTTGAAGAAAATTTACCAGTGCTCAATCAACAAAGTGTGAAAAGACTGTTTCCGAAGTGGATATGTACGCCTATGCTGGGGGCGGCCCCCCTCATTATGCGCCGCCCCCAACGTATTTGCAACCTCCACCACCACCTCATCACCATCATCCTCAGATACCACCTATGCCCGTGCCGATGCCTATGCCCATGCCTCCCCAGGCACAACAACAGCAAGCACAACAAGCACCTCCACCACCCCCACCTCAACCAGTGGCTCATTATTCTAAAAGAAAAAGGTAAAATTATTTATTTGGAAGTCCAAATCATTTCGGGCCCTGCTAATTTTACAGAAAATTTTCTGATAGTAATGCGCCAAAATATGTACAAAATTTTGGCTTAATATGAAAATTACAAACTTTCTAAACTGAATCATTTCTTGCGACTCGTTTATGAGCAGTATTAATATTAAGAAATATTAAATTTTTCGTATTAACTCATTTCCTACTTCCAAGAAGTATTGAACAAATTGGATATTTTATATTAGGGAATTGGGGAAAACCTATTTGGAAAAAGAGTTTAAGCGACACAAACATTTCTTGTGTCTAAAAATATGACACATACTAAATTGGTTTTAGATCTTAAAAAAAACGAACGCTAATATGGATTGTAAAAAGATCTGCATGTGAGAATCATTTTATTATATTCTAATCACGTCTACCTATATTCCCCTTATGCGGTTTTCAATTCGTCATCTTGTACTTTATTTCCTTGGTTTTTATATTATTTCTTTTTTTTTATTATTTTTATGTTTATATGACATCCATCTATTTTAGTTTTTTCGAAATGTATCCTAGTTTATATTTTTCTTACATAAAAATATTATTTCGGTTTCAAGTGGGATAAGTAGAAATGTACATAAATAAATATGTAGGTTATAATTACTTGGTTTAATGATGATTGATACGGGTTCAACCCCGATTCGAAGCAGTTGATTTCTTTACTACGTAAGCATATATCAATATAATGTTTAATGTAAAAGATTTACCATTGCGTTGTATAAATGGCACCCTAAAAATAATATTTAGTAAAAATACATTTGAACGGTGATTTTTTAATAAAGAAATATTTTTATACAGACTTGCGTTGATTAAATTAACTCAAAGGTGACTACAGTGTTGAAAATTAACAGATTCGTAAAAGCAACTATTATCATTAAAAATCTTCCTAACAAATGTATATCACTTGATATCATTTAGTAAATAGAAACTTGTGAATCAGTCCAAATTTACCTATATTCATTAAAAAAAGTGTACTGTATGTATAAGCTTTTTTGGGTGACACTGTAAATATTATACAATGTTTTGTGGACATTTAAATATTTTTCGTATGTCGTATGGAGAAGTCTATAAGATGTAATTAATTTGTAAAGAAATAAAGAATTCCATTTTTAGCAAATTCTGGAAGAAGGATGCAATTAAATTAGTTTCATTTTGTGCAATTGATGATTAATTAGTATTTAATCGTGCAATTCTCCAATAATATTTTCAAGTCCTATTTGCTCTTCTAGTTAATTGTAATGAACGTACCAAGGGATTTTTGCGAAGAAGAACCTTAGAAAACAAATAAAAAAACAGAAAAATTTCATGTTTTTAGATTCAATTTGAACCTAACCAACTTGAATTAAGCCACTGTCTTTATAAACTAAAAATTAAAAACCAAGATACCATATTCATTTAATTATTTCAGAGTATTTTTTTTTGTAGGGAATCGTACATTTAAAATTGTATATTTACAAATCCCTATCTAGCGTAGTACGTGTAGTAAGTGTAATTTTACAAGATTTTTTTTTATTATATGTAGTAGAGTCTCTATAGTTCGAGCTGTGATACTTCGAAGTTCCGCATAAGTTGTGGCAACTAAACTTTTTCCCTAAAATCTTCCACCTTCGCAAGCCGTAATAAACATAATCGTTTTATCGCTACTATATAAGTTTATCTTGAATATACCGGGTAAGGATTACATCTCTTATTACAACATACGTCATATTTTAGGAATTGATCGTCTTGTTGTTGTGAATCCCTTTTTGTTTTTAGTTTCCCAGAGAATGTAATTCGAATCCGTGAAATCATAGTTGTATTCCTTATTACATCTCGCACCGCTTGCATGAGTTTCGCAATAAAACTTGCTGGGTAGTTAGGGAATATAAACCGAATTAAAACTTAGCTTGAAACGGCTGAAATTTGCTTATATAACATATAATGGGTTTGTAAATTCTGCATGGATGTTCGAATAAGAATAAAATGGGATTATCCGTTAGAATTATATACATTGTAAAAGAAAAACGAAAACGATATATCTATTGGCTTTAAATATGTACAATAAAACAAAAGATATTATTACATCATTTGATTATTTTAACCGCGTCTAGATTATACATCGAAGTCATTAAATTATCGACTTTAATACATTCTCTAACGTTTTATTCGGTTTCAAGGTTAATATATATTAAACTATTTATATATACGTACAGTATTGGATATTGTGAGCCCCTTATTCTACAAAGAACCCTTGAATGTCGCCGCGAAATGTAATAAGCTTTTTTTGGTGATAAATGACTTTTAAGAATAAATAACGCATTACATACAAGACGCTCCCCTCAACAAGCAACTAACCCAACAAATGGGGTATTACATTTTACATCTTTAGCTCAAAAGCAAGTAGCCTAAAATATTTCGGACAGCTGCTTTCCATCAAGGGGTTCGTCTTGCACAGCCTCCCTAGCATTGATCTATGCAGACTGATATTGCTTTTGTTATTTTTATAGCTGGTTTGCGTGAAAATAGCTTGTTATGTTAAATGCTTTGTGCGTTTATTACCGTCTGTTCTAAATGTTATGTAGAAGTTTTCTAAAAACAAAATAATTACTACAATAGACCTGTTTTAGGAGTGGTTATTGTCGGAAGGTAATATTACGTTGAAAACGATCTAATTATGTATTAACTGTACTTACAAGGTAAGAAATGTTTTGTGTTTTATTCTCCACATGTTTACGTCAATGTATACCATTTTTAATTAACCAATTTTCTTATCGAGGTTTTTATTTTACTATTGAGTTTGACAACATTGTAGCCATAATTGCACAGATAAGTAAAGTTGTCCTATTAACAAATCGGATTCGTCATAGCATTCTATTTTTTTTTCTCCTTCTTTACTGCCTCACCTTCACACTATTGTTTCACAACAATGTTTATTGAAATTGAAAATGATGGGGAATTTTACGTTGCCATAACGACAAATTTTGGCCCAATAACTAGAATTAAAATAAAACATCTTTAGTTTGTATATAGGTTGGTATTTTCATGTTGGCTACATGTTTCTAGCAAAAAAATTACATGTAAGTATTTGAAAAACAGAAAACTTTTCTTAACCTCTTCAGCATCTTAAACGCTTTCCCGTTAGGTTTCTTTTCTCGCTGCCTCACGTAATTGCTGCAACATTTGCAGGTAGTAATGTGGCGCCTGGAGGAACAAATTCAATATATCAGGTTTAGTTTTTTTTTTTCTTTTAATTCCTAGCACACTCCGACGATTCTCAAACAAACATTGCCGCGATGCTTCTCATGTTCAAATCTTCAGTTAGGATTCTTTGGCATGGACTCCAGGAAATTCCAGTGCGATACACATGCACTTTTCGTCTGTTTTTGATGTTGTGGGGCGATTCAAGCAAATCACTCATGAATTCTTGCCTGACTTCCCAAAAGCTCTCCAAACTGTTTTCTTTAACAGGAAACAGAATTTGTTGTTTGTACGTTGCTCCATAAAGTTGCCATTGTAAAATTGAGGAGAGTGTTGGGAGTGACTTCAGGAAAAAGCACTCCGTCCGTTGCTATTCTCATGAACGCTAGTTGGCCAACTTACAAGCGAGAGTGTCTAGTAAACGTACCTAGCGGTAGAGGGCAGCACTGCTCACGCACTTTACTACAGGATAATTCTTGCCTTTTTTGGGGTACCCCCTCCTATGTATTTTAATTAAATATTATATTTTACATTTAAATTTAAAGTGTACTAAATTCTACAACCAATCCCGTGGTTGCATATCAATTTTATAGTCTATCTCTCGAAAGGAGTTAGAATTACGCGTAAGGATTCTATTGCTTAGAATCACCCGTTTGTAACCTTTTCTTCTTCAAGGGAATATTTCAATTATTTTTAGATAGTTACATAAACAATGCACCATATATTTATTTGCACATAATATATTCGCTGCCACTTTGTAAATTATTAAATATTTTTTGGCTCTAACTATATACAATGTAGTGCAGTAGCTATGCGCTATAAAAGATCGATTGAAAATTTAAAAAAATTAAAGCGATGGGAATGTGGAAATATATAAGGAGCTAAATATAATTTGAAATTGTTACTAAAATGTAAAAGTACTGATTGGTTGCAAAAATAACATTAAAACCACGGAATCCTCTGTGTTATTTTATAATTTTTCGTTGTTTTGCAACGTTGCAAAATCGTATGTAAATTTCCATTCTCTCGTGTGCATAGAGATTTATAAATATATCTTCTTAAACGTACGGTTAACATTGTTAAACGATTCCAGTAGTATTATCCAGAGAAAAAATACTCTGAATATCGCTAATATATTTTTTTTGATTTTAATGTTTAGTCTGTAAAAATAAAAATTCAATCTGGAAAATGAAATTGGAAATTGGTTTCTTCTTCCCAAAAATCTTTGATACATATCTTTTTTAAGAATTTATTCCGTACATTGCAAAACACTCGAAATTGGAACTCCTGTTAATGTTAATGTAAGCATACATTATGTGCTATTATGTTCATCATTCGTGCAAAGATACGGTTGTTTTTGTAAATAGAGTAAAAAAGCATGATAATGGAAGACATTGCTAAAATGTTGGATCTCTGTTTTCTAATTTCAAGGATATTCTGTTCAATTTCCCATATAAATAATTTCTAAATAAATGATCTAGAATAATGGGTACATTTTTTCGTTTCAGTGAAAACCTACTGTTGTGCGTAATGCATTATTCAAACCAAACATTTATTTGTATGCAACTTACAACGAACTTTCTTATTGCATATCTTCATATACACGGTGATGTTTGTGATTTGCTTCCTTTTAAATCGATATTATTTTCTAATCCATTTTTTTTCTTAATTGAATCAAATTCGAAGAATTCATTTTAATTATTAACCATTTACAAGATGAGGTTTGTGTATATTTTAAAGGTTTACGCCGATCAAGGAAGCTGTTATTTATCACGAGAGAGGATATTGGGGATATTAATTTATTTTTTGAATCACTACTATAATCAATTGTTCAGTTTTTATTGGATGCCAGTGTACGCGAAAGTAAGACATGTTGGTACATAAAGCTGTTTCCAGAATAACAAACTAGCAACGTAGTTATTTTGCAATTCCTAACGATTTCTTGGCCTTCTCGAAAACAATGAAATCTAGTGCTCACAGAAAAACATGTAAAAATTATTGGTCTTTGCTTCCATAGCAAAGAAACTGCATACCAACTACCACTACTGGAAACCTAAGCAACTGCGCTGTTAACTTCTACTGGGACCTTATTGATAGCGCTTGAATATATTCAGTGTTTGTCCTATGTGAAATATTCTTACAGAAAATGTATGTAAATTAGCTTGGGAGTGTGGTTCCTTAATCTTGTAGATTCGCTCAGGATTTTCACGTTTTATATGTAAAGTTAGATAGAGATAGTGGGACATTTGTTTATTTCTTTGTAAAATACATTGGAATTTTATGAAATCCTCGAAGGGGTCATCAAAATCATGTTAATAGATTATTTGCAAAATTAATTGGCTTAGTTTTAGAGGAATCGCTTGGAATATCTTCCTAATCAATGTTCCTTTTCTAAATTCACACATCATCTTTAATTTGTTTATTCCACACATTCTCAAGTAAATTTTCATTTAAAAGGGAATATTTCTTTACGAAGATTTGCGTAGATTAATGGGACTTTGCTGTGGTTCATTTAATCACCTTGTTTCACAGTAAATTATACAATGTTTCATAAAGAAAACAAAAAACCCTTGTAACTGTGTAAAATGATTTGTAATTGTTTTAACAAGTTCAACTATTAATTAGAGATAATTTAAAGTATTTTCTTAACTGTGGTTGTTAATTTGGGACATAAATTTTAACCTTTGTTTAAAAATAAGTCAATCACTAACATTTATGGTACTAAGGTAATAAAATAAACCTAAATAAATAAATCCTTTTGAGGAATCATAGAAGAATAAATTATCAACTACTATGGTTTAATTACGTCAAGTTTTATTCATTGTTATAATCGTATTGTTTTTCATAGACAATAGAAATTACTAAGAGTGAAAATATCATGCCGGACCTTTATTTTTGTGGTATTCCTGTATATATCTCTTCTTTTTTTCATATTTAACTGCTCTATTTGTAAGAACCGCAAAATTTACTTGATTGGATTGAATTGCCTGTAAACTGTACCGGTTTGGATACAGATATTACATGTTTACACTTCAGCGTATTTAAAAATTATTTGATATAAACATCGGCGATTATCGTAGAGGCAGTCCCAGCTCGCTCATTGGCTAACTGTGCATATTGGAGGAGGGGTTTACATCATACTTTTTTGTCGTTTGATAACTATGTATAATAATTATTTATAATCATTGAAACAATGCAATATTGCTGCGCGTTTGCAATTATTACTTGATTTATTTTAGTGTTTCTTTAATACTACTTCTGATGTAAAATTTGAGATGTTCTAGATATTATATCTGAGTTTCTGAACATCTTGAAATTATCCATTTTTGATATATTTGTAGATCTACGTAAATTTTTTTATAAAGCACGTATATCTAAATTTCGATTAATTTTGGAACTAAACCATTAAAAATAAAGTTTATTTGTGGAGAAGATGGTGTTCCAAAAAGAACATTTTGAAATGAACTAATAATAATATGGGTTGTCGATGACCCATGGGGCATTTCATTATGAATTTTATTTATTATTTTCATTACTGACATTGACATTGTATTTTTATGTATATTTTTGCAAACATATTGAGACATATTTTTATGTTTTTTTTTTATATTAATTAAAGAATAAATTAACAAATTACCATAAAACCCCATCATTATATTACTTTCATAAATTGTGTAACAAAGTAAGCACACACAATATAGTTCCGAAGAAATTAAAAAGACATTGTAGTTTTTACTGCTCCACATTCCCTCCGTTGATTGCAATAAAATGCCGCTTTTTTACTGTAAATACACTCGCGATAATACTTAAAAAAGGCGAAATAAACAGTGAAGAGCCTAGCTAACTGATAAAAGGCCAACAATCAAAATTTTAAAAACGTTTTCTTTACCTGAGAAAGATACTTGCGCAATGATAAAATATTTTTTATGCGTACTGTGGTTTGTCTTTTATTGCTTTATTTACATGTAGTTCTATCTCATTTCCTGAAGTTGTAAAAATGTAGACATGCCTTGTTAACTAAGATATTCATGTATACAGGGGGTAGATAGAAAGTTAGAAATATTCTACAAAATACCTATTTTGTTTTATCTCCTTTTAAATTCCGTATCTGGTTCTGCGGTTTTGCTAACCAGAAACAGGATGTGTTTAGCGATATGAATGTAGACAAAGATGAATTGTTCAATAGTATTAAGATAATATTTAACTAGTTTTAAATTAAATAACATCTTGTGGGTAATTTAATATTATGCTTTAATCTTAAAGGTAATGTTTCTTTTAGAAATGATTTTCTTCTCTAAATTTCTTGTTAATTAATTGTTTTGTAGGCTACAACAAGGCTTCTCTCCATTAAAATAACGTACTAAATGGTCAATTTACAAGCCTTTTTGATAGTCAATTTTTGAAGGATAGGCATTGTTCTTTAAATTAAATTTAATTTTTTCTAGTTTTTTTCATTGAAAAATATAAATTTGTTCGAACTGGGCGCTTTCGTTCTATGAATATCTGTTGTGTAATTAGAATTCGTATTCATTTAATATTTTAAACTGTGTAAAAAGAATTTATTGTCCGATAATTGACTACACCTATTCCCCTATTTACACGGAAGATAGGTTCCTTAGAAAGCCATGTGAATCAAAATTTCACATTTTCTGCCATTTATTTCAACGTAAAATAAAAGTAACATATTTTCAAAAACAAAAATAACAATTGATTTGATTTATTAGTAAATAATGGTTTCATTATATGTAATAGGTTCTGACATTTTTTTTTAAATAACTCAAATTGGTCAGTATTGAAGATCTAGTCAAGAAATGTTGGAAGTAGCAGCAAAAATTTCGCCAGATTTTGATGGATATTATTGCACTGCATCAGCAGGTACTAGTTTACCTTTCAATCTTAAATTATGTCAGGAATGTCTTTTCCATATTTTCCTTCGCAACATCACTTCCGCAGAAAGCTGTGTTCATACTTCTGGAAGATCCGGCTGCTACAATTTTTAGTGCAGCCTTTATTTCTTCTAATTGTTTTTCCTGCGCCTTTATTCATGAAATAAAACTTGTCATATGTTCATCAAATTTGGATTTTAATGAAATAACCGTTCTTGATATGTATTGGCTTTCGTCTGTTCGTTTCCTGGTTGGAACCGCGTCGTTGCCGTAGATTCTGGCGAGGATTCATCCACTGTTGTATGATGTAAGCGGCCGTGATTTAAATTGTTGAATTGTTTGAAGATTTCTATAGATTTTCGAATTTTTCTGTTATAATGCAGGGTTACCATAGATCTGGAAAGTCTGGGAAATTGGTTGTGGATCAGGGAAAATTAGCAAACATTGGGGATTCTTGCCAAATGTCGGGCAAGACTGCAAATAATCCAAGAAAGTTGGGGAAAAATTATATTATAAATAATGCGCGCGAAAAGTTATTGTACATGGCTCTTGTGTTCGTAAGTGCAATTATTTCAAAACTACTGTAGTTCCTTTTTTCTTCTTCTATTCTTCTATTTTTCATTTGCATTTAAAAAAAATTATTGTTAAACCCTCTCACGGTTAGTTATATTGTTCTCTTGTTTCCAAGAATCACATTAGCTTATTGTTTTATGTAAAATTACCTTAACACCGAATATTTCTCTTTTTAGCTTTATAGCTTGTAAAGTTTCAAAATTGATTTTTTTGATCTCTCTACTTTCGTTCCGCTGTACTGAAAAATCACGTTTCTGACATAATACTAATTTTGAAATAAAGAAGTGGCGTACGGACGGTTATGGGGTTGGTGGAGGCCGTATTAAGAAAGAAAAGATTAAATTTTCTTCTAATAAAGTTGAAAGTTGTGATAACTTCTGTCGCAAACTTGTAATAGTGAGAGGAAATTTGCATCCAAATAATTTAAATCGTGATGATGGTTACCGTTACAACATTATACCTAGAAAACCTAGCAAATGACCTGGTTCATTGATCCATAACTTCTCCGCTCTATTGACCCGAAACAAACCCTACATAAACCCCTCCGGGACGAATAGTTCAGTGAGCAGGAAAAACGCCTGAATATGTCCTATAAAAATGTGGACGAAATTGGGACTGATATTTCTAGAAAAAAATTTTTTTCTTATTTCTTTTGGTTTGGTGCACCCTTTAAAGATTCTATAATTGTTTATTTACTTATAATTGTTTACGTTGTATGTGAAGCTTTAAAAATTAAATGTAGAGCAGTGAGAGGTATTTAAAAAGAAAAAAAAAATGGAATAAAACTCAACGTAGCACGCAATACCCGAAGCATAATGCGTGATAGTTGGTTGTCAAAAAATATATCTAATTTGATCTGTAATACAATTTAGGTTACCCTAATTTACTATTCCAGTTTCATACAAATTCCTTCGAAGGTAAATACATTCTTTTAGAGAAACTCTTTTATACGGCAAAGTGTATGTACCGTTAGTTAATTGTTTTAAACATTCCAGTCTTAAATACTACAACTAAAAATTGTTACTATCCAAGCACTCGTTAGGTAATTATTATTCAGTACCTTATTGTAAAGGTTAATCGTATGCATTTTTACATAAATGTCTTTTAATCATCCGGCAGAAAAAGCCAATGTACTTCGGTTTTTAAATCAGAATTCAATTCAAGTACTTTTTCATTTTATTCTCTTGAATGACAATAAGATTCACAATGCGTTTGTTGTACCATGAAATCGTAGTCATTATCATACTGTTACTGCTGTGAGAAATATACGTTGGCTATATGCTTGTATGCTGGTGGATTCGAACCGACGACTTCATTCGTATCTAGATGGCTATGCTTACACGCAGGCTATACAGCTATATACATACGCACTTTGATCAAATGCATATTACCAACAAGTCAGCAGCATTTTATTTATAAAGATTTAGATTAATATCCTAATTGATTATTTACTTATTTATTAATAAGTGTGATATATTCTTGATTACAATCTTCTTTAGTTTGTTATGCTAACAATGCATAGTTTAAAATCATTTCTAACGTATTCACGATAACCACTGAGAAATTCCCATTGCACCATGAAGTGAAATAGATTTCCTTTTAAAAATGCGTGTCTATAGTTCATGACCTCACGGTATCAAGGTTATATACGTCACTCATCGCATGGCATGCATCCGTAAATTCTTGACAAATAATACGTTTCACTAGAGGATTGTTGAAAGGGTCTTTTAGAGCTTTAAAACCTATTAAGAGTATCTATGCAGGGTATTAAAGAAAAATGTCACAAACCTTGGGAGGAGGGGATAGTATGTCTAAAATATGCAGAAAAGCATTAATGCGCATGGGTTTGCAAATGGGCGGTTTCAGAATTACAGAGCATTATTCCTTGTTATAAAATGCGTGCATTTTTTTCGCCTATCCCTTCTTTTTTTTGTTCCTAAAAAGCTTGTATTATCGCCGTGCAAATGGGAATGCAAGAGACCCGCAGGATTTCTCCAGTTCGTGTATTTCTAAGACTAGAAGCCAAAAATTGCGTGATACTGGCTCATCTGTTGCCTTCTGTGTAGTTTTTGGTCATCAAACCAAAGAGGAATTGGTGATCATAATTATTACTCCACATGCTCATTTAAGGCTTGAGACCCCACTTCCCACTGAGCAGTCTTCGTCAAACTAGCGATGCTCTAAATGGCTTTTTTTGTAAGTTAGAGATTTCAGAGTGCCATATTAGTCTCTTATCCAAGTAACGCCTACGTAATAATTTTTTCCTTCCCTAGGGTGTGATTTAAAAAGATTTTAATCTTTGATTTTGATACGTTGCCAAGAACTCTTTACATAAGTTGCGGTATGACGTTTTCATATTTTCCACGGATCATGATTACCAGGTTGTCAACGAGCACCTCATATCCGTTCATAGTTAAATTCTTTTGATCATCTACAACAAGGCACCAGAGTAGAAGAGGCAACAAGGGCACTGCTTGAGGACAGCCTTTGTTAACTCTAACTATTGTTTTATCGGATGGTCAAGTTTTAAGCTTCAACATAACGACTGAAGATCTTTAGCAGATGCCGCTCTCTCTGCAACAAGATACTTCCAATTTACTTGTCATAAGTTGGATGACCGTTAATGGTTGGAGTTATCTTTTTCAGGAAGTTGTTAAGATCCGCACTGGCATATAAGTGTAATACTTCCGGGTGTTGGCACGGTTTCCCTGTATGATATAGGTATGATAGCTGTTACCCAATTTGGGTATTAAGTAAAAATAGCAGTTGTCTTCTTTGTGCTCATCATCATTGGTATACCAAAATTAATAGATTTCTTGACCTGACCGAAAAAACCTAATGTTGCTAGTTTGAAATTGGAATTTGTTTTTCGTGTTTAACTGTAACATGTAATTTTCCTTCGCTTTAGCTCCATTGGTATTTTCTACTAACTAGTCTCTTAGGGTTAAGCTTCTTTAAGAATTATTTATTAAATCAATTTTATTTACGGATGATTAATTCTATATAATTCCTTATAAACGTTATTGCAATTAATCATTGAAACATCTACTTTATTGCTTAGAAACACAAAGAAATATTCTCTTCAATTCTCTTTTTTCAGTATCGTTCGAATATTTCCAATGCAACCTTACCTAAAAGGAGTGTATATTTGTCGATTAATTCTTTTTATATTGATGGCTTATAAAAGGACGTATTGCAGGTTCGAAATCAATTGTAGTAAGTGTACTGACCTTCGTGGTATTTTAAAGGCATTTCAAGCGATCCTTCTAAATCAGTTGCAAAAAACAGGATGTTTTATACCATAGTCGTCAATAAATTACTCTTAACTCTATCGGGTTTCGGTTAAAGGAATATTAGTACCAGTTTTTGTCAACTTCTGCAATCAGTAATTTTTCCCTTACTATCAAAATCCACACACATTATATTTACATTGAAGTTTTACGTATTTGTTATCTGCTACTCTTAGTCTTTCTTGATATAAATTACTAATTACCCTTTTACCCTGATTCATTGCTAAAAATACCTAATTTAATTCCTGAAAAAATTGAAAAAAAAAGAAATTTGTTAGCATAAGAAGAATTTAACACTCATTGGTTACTGGATATCTTTATCTCGAATTGGATCGGTTTTAAAAGGAAGAGAAAACAATGGTTTTGGGGAGGTTGTTAAAAGCCTTTTTAGCGAGATATAAAAAATATAACAATTTTTTAACATAATCTGTAGGATTTATATAAAATTCATTCATCATTTTTTATAGATACTTATATCTAAGGTTCGCAACTCACGGTTTCTGATCATAGGCGTCCGACTGGGAAATATATAAAGTTATAATATATAATTAACATAGTACATATCGAAAATGATTTACCTACTAAATATTTAAATTCCTTGCTCGCAGCTGTGAAAAAATATTTTTATATAACGAACACGGTTGTTTGACAAGTAATGACGCAATGTTCCCATAATTATAATTGTATTTGAAACAAATAAACGTGTTTGTAAGAGCACTATTGCTTTAATCTAGTTAAATCTGCGTCTTTGAAATAAAAGAACGTTTTGGTAGGAACATTATTATTATAAATCTGCCTGAATCTAGCTCGGTGGTTTTTACAGACCTCTGAGAGGGTCTATGGCAAATTAAAATCAATTTGGGGGTGCGTGAACAACGCCAGCGGGTTCGTGGGAGGTTTAATATAATGTAAAATAATTGTAATTAATGTAATGTAAAATTTTCATTATTATCAAAGTTAAAATAAAATAACAATAAATAAATTATCAGCGATTTTTACGTCCTATCTGTGCAGGTTTAAATTAGAATTTCGCCGCTATATCCAATAGCTTGTCTAAAATATTGTTACATTTTTACGCAATTACGTATATACGTTGAGAAATTAAAAACTAAGGATTTATTTAAAATTAACTTAAATTTAGACTTAATTTATTTACTTGAATACTTAAAAACGCCTGAATTTTCTATACAGAAACGAAGCTTTACTTTCAGCTTCGACTAAGAAGGAAATGCATATTTTGGGAAAGAATATCTTCTTTCAATTTGTGATGGCCTATCCATGGAAGCATACTTTTCAAAACTAGAAATCTTTCACAATTCTCACCGTTAGCTTTTTCATGCCCAAATCTTCAGTCAATATATGACAAGCACGTCCTTTCGAGATACTCACATACTCTGCTATTTCTGTAACTTTACAGCGCTGATTGAGCTATTTGGATTAGTATGAAAATATGTCAAAAATTTCATTGTCTTCATTGTTTGTTACCGGCTTTTGCAGCTTTGATTTTACCAATTTGCAGATTGATTCAATTCTCTTAAATTTTGTTTTATTCATTCATTAACTCCTTTATAGTTAAAGATATTTAACTTTCGTGCTAAATAATGAACATTAGAATGAAGCAGCTATGATACCTAAGTTACTCTTCGAAAGTCTGAGGTAAGTAAACGTTGATATGGAGCTGCAGAACGTCCGTCGGTATAAGAAAAATAGACAAATCTTGAAACAAAATAATGTTTAAGATATGAAAATTTCAACATAGCTCTAAAAATACATCAATAACGAATGGGTTGCGTGAATGACCTGTATATTGTGTACTTCGTGGGAATATGAAATGAAACAGCCTGTATATTGGTACTTTGTGTGGACGAGAATGACCGATAAAAATACTTTCATTGTGCTTTCTTTGTTGAAGTAATTGTAAGTAAAAACTCAAAAAATATTTATTTGATTCCACACATTTTCCCACAACTGTATATAAGAATATGACCCAATTTTTATACGCAAATGGTACAATAAGCTTACATAGTTTACAATGAATTTAGATTTTCTTCAATGTTTTCGTAAACAGACGTGTCTAACTTGGTGTAAATCTCCTGTGTATGCTTTTATTATATTATTACATATAGTTAAGGCCACACACATGAGTAAGTGCAAGAAGTATAACGTTTCCTGGGAGTATTTTTAAAATAATCATATACATTTAACAACAAGTGTTAACAATGCTGATGCAGCACTGTGTTACATGTGTTCTTCGTCTACGATGTTTTATAAACACTATTTTTATTAGGTTAATTATACATTACAGTTGTGAAATTAATAGCAACCTATTATAGCTTGTCTATGTTGTTTTTGTACTTTTATTACAGCTTTTATTTTTCTACTTTTCAAGAAAGATAGGTAGCAAATAATCCCAGCAATCGATATGTCTTATTAGTAAGTGTTAATTAAAATTAATTTTCTTGTTCTTTTAACGTAATTAAAATTATAAATTTATCCGATGATTCGTTTTATTCTTAACATAATTACGTTGTTTCTTACTAACAGCTCAATCATTTCTTTTGTATGTTAATTGATACCATATTTTCAAATGCGTCATAATTCTAACGCACAAAATGTACATTCTGTGGCAGAATTTTGCGTAGAGTACAGCAGAAACTCATCTATGTCTGAATCAATATTAATAACATTTAGAAGCCTTTTTAGGTACACCTTCTTCATTAGGAGAAAATTTTTGCCTTTAGCATCTATAATTTTGATGTTCTTTTGATGGAAATCTCCAAGGAAAACATAGAAAAGTTCTCTCACATTAAGTACCGGTGGTGTATTTTTCCACACATCTTTTATTTCGGTTATAGGTAATGCCGTTGAAGAATGTTTGTGCTTCTTTAGATGAGTTTTCGTAAAGTGTTACAATTACTCGATTAAGTCTGCAGTTCGGTGCATCTGCTCTTTCGTTTTTCGAGCCGTTCGCCAAAGAGCCTCACCTCGTTGGAGAAAATTGTGTAAATGCTCAGAAAAAAGTTCTGCATACGATGGCTTAGCGTCACATTTAGAACTTTTGTGTACGTGTAGCCATTCATTCCGCCGTGAATTGTGTCCCATGATGACATGCACCACCCTCATATCCCGGAATCCCGTAACCATTATGAAATTCCTCGTTAATTTGGCAACCCGTAAAAGTATTTCATTTTTTCAACTGTCCAATATTGCTGTTTTTTGCCCATTCTATTTTTTTTTCTATTGATCTCGGATAATAACTACTTTTTTTTGGCTTACAATTTTTTAATCCTGCACCGTCTAACTGTTCCAACCGAAAGCTTTGGACTACTTGCTGCATAAATGTCTGTAGATAGCTGCAAAGAAGCTTTCTTCGTCTTCCCGAAGAGGAAGTCGCTCTAATAGATCGTCCTTTCTGGCTGTTTTGGGACGTTCACTTCCTAGTTTATTTTTATAACATACAGCAGTCTTATCTATCGTACTAATTGTAGATCTTGAAGTAGGTACTCTATTAGGATGTTCATAACCGTGTTCATCACCGTGTCACCATTATCACGCTATTTGCAAAACAGATTCTTCGTTTGCAACAGTGCGACGAGATTTGGTAACCTCACCATTAACTTTTTTTTTACTTTTTTTTTGAAACGGCCATCTCCTCTTAAACACCTATTAGGATCATGTTTTAAGGGATATCTCTCTGGATAAATGCGTTTGAGCTTCGGAAGAATTTGATCGAGTTTTGCCATAACACACAATCATGTCCCTCTATTCTTTTTTAACGAAAATGCTTTGGTTCCTGTTGTTTTCAATTATACCACAATTTAATCTTACTTGCAGTTTGAACGGAAGTAATAGTAACGTTGTTATTTGAAATACAACGGTCTGAACAGTTTTTATGGATTTAGATAGACGACTAATAAGCTTTTCAATAAACTTCTTTTTTTGATGAGGTTTTCCTTTCATGTTTGCCTCATTAATCAAAATTATAGGTACTGAGCGGCAGAGAATCCGTATTGGATCCAGCATCCACAACGAATTTAGTGTGCGGGTGAAAATTGTTAGTAACCGAATTCTCGGATCTTATTTTCTTCACCAGGGAACAATGTTTAGAATTTCTTCACTCCAATCTGATTCCCGCTTTAGCTATAGCCTTTACCAATCGAGGTGATGCTGACGTACCAAATAACCTAAATTGGTTCCAGCAAGATGGTGCACCTCCACACTATGCAAATAATGTTCAAAGGTTTTTAAATGCGACTTCTCTTAGCAGATTAATTGGTAAAGGAGGAAATATTGAGTGGTGACCTAGATCATCTGCCATAACCTCCCTAGACTTTTGTCCTTGTTGGCTTATTTAAAATCCAAAGCCTGTTTAATGAGACCGAGAAGCAATAATTTTTCGACTTCGGAAATGTTCCGAAGTAAATGAGTTTGATATTTGCTTTAAGATGTATTTTCAACCTACAGTTCGTCAAGTTATTTGTTTTCATCGGTTTTGTTTAATTTATTTATTTGTTACAATAGCTCACGCTAAACCTCCACATGGTTTACTAAAAAGCTTATTTAATCTTCTATCAAATATATATATATATATAAAAATAATATGGGGTGTTCAACTTAAAATATAGGCTTGTTGGCATTTGTGAAGGGATACCTCGTCGTGATGTAGATCAAAAAATGGCAAACCAAAATTGTAAATTGATGTGTCAGGTTATTTTTTTTTCAATTACATGTTTATTTAATTTAACAAAATATGTAGTTGCCCGGGCAATTATAGTTGGATAAAATTAGGATAAAGCCGCTGTAACTAACTTTGCAGCTAAAATTGTCGCATAAAAGTAAGCTAAAATTTTATTTCATTCGTTCCTTTCATCCCGAACGCAGTGTATTATACGTAGAACAATTACCTTCTATAAATGTAAAACGAAAATGTCAAATTGTCATAGAAAACAGTATAGAAGCGTGCGAACTGGGTTTCGATAAAGCTCTCATTTAAAATTTATGAGCTAACCTATAACCTGTAGGAAGTAAAGATCATTTACCGTTGCATTCGTATTAAATTACGCCTGTATAAGCATAAATAAGAATAAAACGTAGAAACATTGTCAGTTTATGGGAAATCTTTTAATATTAACCCTAGAACAAGATTCTTTGCGCCATACAAACATGGCCAATTGTTGGAAGGATCTAGAAAGGCAATAACTAGTCTATATCTGCGAATATAAATAGTACCATGGTAGTTTGTATCGTTCTTCCATAAAGAATTTTATGTGACCAAGTAGTTATTTATTAAGTTATTAAAATTACTTAATGAAAATAGAACCACTAACGTATTTCCAGATAAAAAGAATGAGAACTTTTTCATTCAAACACGCAAGCTTCTGTATTTTAACAGTCTGAGCAAAGAAAATAATAATAAAAGTAAAAGAAATAGAAGGAAATTTAGCTTTTTTTTTCTTATTTTTAACATTCAGGCTTTAGATAGCGTGCTTCTGTATTTATTTACCTTGTAAATATGCTTATGCTTACGCTTGCAATGACTTTAATACAGTTGTGAATAAAAAATAAATACACCCTTCAACGAATGTATTCGATAAATATAATGGGACGAAGGAAGCATTGTAGTGCAAGTAATTCGGGAATTAAGAAGATAATTCTGGACCACACAAAAGTAAATCCTTAAATTAAAACAAGATTTAAAATTAAATATGAATACAAGAACACAACCCAGACGTCTAAAAGACGCCTAAATAATTTATTAAACATATTAGACGTCATTTGAAGTTCGCCAAGGAGTAATATCAATATTACTCCTTTACATTTTTTGCAAAAAATAATAACAGTTCTTCACTTGCAACATGTGATTTTTCAGATTGATCGGATACTTCTGACACCACCCTCAAAACTTTAGCGCGAAATTGATAATTGTAGGTCCGATGTGACGTATTTATTCAAAAAACTTTTTCAATTACATTTTTCCCATCGTTCCAAAATGTTCTCGAAAACACGAGCTGTACAGTTTTGCAAAGTCCATATTAGGATGTCTTCTGGATCGGGGAGTTTTCTTGGGGAATTTTATCCATTCCTCATAAAATTGCCTCCGTTTAATTCGAATCACCGAATTTGAAGAAAAAACACTATATCACCCAAAATGCATAACATTTCTGGAATATTTTTAAACTAGAAGGTCTGGAGAAATAAATCTAAAAAAAGCCCCTTGGGGATGATATAAGTTTTTCTCTGTTAAATACGAGCATAATTAAATAATTTTTTAAGCCGATAAATTTCAAGAATTAGTGATAAAATACATGGTGTTACCTGTTCAACAACTCAACAAGTAGCAGCAATCCAAATATAATAATCGGAAAACGAGATAAGCTAATAATACAATCGCAAGAAATTAGTTGCAACCTGTATAAACATGAATCTTTTACTCATATTACTATTTGTAAACAAGGTTTGCAATTTGCAATTTGCATGAGCAAATTGGTGAATTTGCTCATTGTACGTCGGTGCAAAAATCATGGTTTTGGGGTTCCCCTCTTATTAGGGTACAGGGCTAGAACATTAGATGAAGGGTATTTTAAATTAAAACGGATGTGTGGATAAGTGGAAAATGCATTTGAAATTGGTACAAACGCGCCAAACATACTAATTGGGAAAAACCAAAAAATAATGCTAAGATAGCTTAGCTTCCTCATGGTATTGATGGAATAATTTACAGCAAACGCAATAAAAGGAGAGAGAAAAAAATACACTAACACACGGACATGTTTCTGCCTACCCGGCGTCATCAGCGTGGTTTCGAGGGTATTTTTCATATCTCTAGAGAGATATACCATGAGGAAGCTAAGCTATCTTAGCATTATTTTTTTGGTTGTTGTTTCTAGGCATTTTCTGATGTGTTCTGTTTATACTAATTGGGGAACGAAATACTAATTCATTCAAACTAGGATTGAGGTTCTGGAGTGGTCATCTCAGTCTCCAAATCTCAATTCAACTAATATCACTTCTACCGATAAATAAGAAGTTAAAGACGGCTATATAATATAAATAGAGCAATTTCGATCTAAATTATTTAATTTTGATAATAACAATTTGTCTAAAGGGCGAATATCTTGAAAAACTATGTCTATTTTTAGTGTTATAAATAACATAAGATTCTCCAGGATCTCCAAATATTACTTTTAAAATTATTTTAATCTTTTTCCCCCGTAAAACCTGTAGTAGTAATAATATTTATTGTTCTGTCCACAAGTGTACATCCGTGTATGAAGTACCCCAATTGACTACATTAAAGAACTCTCTTTTTCAAGTTTCTAACTGAAAAGGAACCATATTTCACCAATAGTCATTGGCAAGTTGTAAATGCAGCAATTACAACATGCTATCTATTGTATATGTCAATTTATTGTTTTGTCGTCTTTTGTTTATCTCTAATTGTTATACAGGCATTGAATATTAATAAATAATACAAAGGCTATAGATTTTCTAACCTAAATAGTTTAGTAGAAAGTATACACGTTATAAGGTGGTATGTTCCAATAGAATTTTATTGTTGTCAGTCTTGACTTTTAACACAATTTACCTAACATCTACGCGCAATCGGAACTCTTTTTTAGCGTAGTAACTTACAGGCTGTTCTAAATTCATGAAATATTTCAAATTTCAGTTGGGCAAATTTGAAAGAATTTGATTTGCGTGGAAAACTTTGGAATATCAAATAAGACCTATTGTGCAAAATTATCTTTAGGAACTTTACTAAACTTAAATATATTATCTTATATCTTATTCCCCATTACATAGTTGAGATAATTATCGAATGAATATATCGCACATAAGTTGAAATTAATAAACTATCTGTGCAAAAGTAATAATCGAATGCAGATTTATTTTTTCGGTTTTGAGTTGGATCAACTTTAAAATAATTGTTCAACCAACCTACACTGGAGTGTTGGTAGTAAGCAAAAAAAAATGCAACCCTAAAATCAAAATTGCACACATTTGTATAAGAAAATAACTTACTCTTGAAAACGGGAAGTAAAATAAATACGCCGATTGTGCAAATCTTAAATAGAGAAGGAAGCCATGGAACTCTCTTTGCGTGTGTTGCATGAAGGAAATTTTGTTGTTGGTCTAAAAGTAAAATGTTTTGGAGCACAACCAACACAAATGTTGGATTGATTTAACAAAAATGATTGAACCAAAGCTAATATGTTCTATTAAGTTGCAAGGTAAGTTGGATATACTCACTAAAGTATCGAATAAATACCTGAATGTGCAACACTTTGTGATTTGTTTGTTGCATGAACCAATTCCTTTCTCTCAGTGTAATAATAATAAATGAACATATTAAAAATTAGGAGAAATAAGCAATAGTTCTAATTGAAATATTGTTGCTGTTTTTCTTTAATTTAATTTGTAATTTAAGTCGCATGTTAAAACTGCTTTTCAGTACGTCAAACGTCGAATTCTCCCATCGAATAATTGTAAATCAGAAAAGAGAGTGAGCATTTAAAAAGATAATTTCATTGTAACAGATGAAATAATAATGGTGCGGGTCAGAAATATTTTTGCACAGATAATCAATTTAGACTACTGTGATCAGTTCAAATAGGACCACTACAATACAGAACTAGACATTACTAAAGAAGAAAATGGAATCAACACTTCATTTATACCCGGCAACGGCCATAATTAGTAAATAGGTGCGCTAATTGTAGGATCTTAATGTATTAATAGTGATACAGTGGTGTTAGTCCTCTGCAAGTCATTCTTAATGCCTGCCGACGGATCATGAAGTTGCACGTGCTAGATAGTCACGATATCCTGCCTTCTCGGAGGGATAGTATAGCTGTCTTTATTTATTTGCCTTCTAATCAATATACATAACACCCGGATGTAACAAATTGATACTTTAAAACGTTTGGAATATCCATATTGATGCCTAAATTATATGAAATGTACTAAGCGATTCGTTGAGGTAATCTTTTCATCGAATTTGCTTTCTAGTTTCAATAAGCCTTAATGGAAAATTCATACAATTTGATCCAACTCAAAACTTCAAATAACAAACCCTTTATTAATTTAAAGCGAAAATCTGAAGACAATAAAGTATTTGAATAATGTAACATAGAAAAGCAGAATAATAATTCTGCTATAGATTTGTTTTTAATATTTTGTTGATAAAACATTTTTAGTCTGTTTGACATAGAAAGTAGTTAGCTTTCGTGTGACGTTTGGTGATATTTGATCACAAGCTTCCTGAAGGTGTCAGTTTAAGTCTATTTTTCTTCTATAATTCTAGGTCCAATAGATGCCAAAGGTTTTTCATAGGATTTAAATCCGAATTTTGAGGCCGACGTGAAAATATTTTAGGCAATCTATACATCAGCCATACCTTAAATATATGTATGGTGCATAGTAGAAATGTCTTTCGGGTGATGTCATGTAGTTAATATTTTACTTGACGTTTCGCTGACCATGCTGTCAGCTTCTTCAGAAGATTTCTAAAGACTGCTGTTGTTGTCTTTTGCTCCTCGTATATATCCTATTTCTGTTCCGCTTTGCTGATCCATAACCGTTCCGTTCCGCTGAATCGCGTCGTTCGTTGTATGACGACTCCGTAGTGCTAACTTCCATCCATAGAAATAATGAAGAACACCAACAACTTCAATCGCGAAGATGCCAAGATCAGCAACATGTGGAAGTTAGCAATACGGAGTCGTCATCAGCGAAACGTCAAGTAGAATATTAACTACACGACATCACCCGAAAGACATTTCTACTATGGATTACGGTCTTGAAAGCCTACACTCAATATGTATGGTGCGTTTCAGATCATTTTGGATGTTCAACTTTGTATACTTTTTTGGAATTTCTTCTTGCAAAATTTTCAAATAGCCTTTGGGCCTCTAAAATTCCTTCAACAAAATGTAATTAACCGACACCTATGTGTGACACACTTCCCCAAACCATGACATGATCACTCCCATGCTTCCCAACCTACTGTGAAAATTTATCACCTATGCTGAATTTTCTTTCTCCTCTTCTTCTTTGTCTCTCATCACGGTTGCTTAAAATCTTCGTACGACCACTATGAGCTTTATTATCTACGCTATTATTTTGTTTGCATTTTTGAGTATACAGTGTACTGTTTTGAGGTTTTTCTTTTACATCTGCAGCTATTTGGGGTTTTATCTCCTCCTGAGATGATTTTGGACATAAACACATCATTTTCTCCCATATCTAGTTTAACTGCACCTGTTTCTCGCCTATTTCTTTATCAGAAATTGGCTTCGAATTTTTGTTTTAATTTAATAAATGGTTTGTCATTTGAAATTTTAAGTTGGATTGTAATGTATGAAGTTGTATGTGTCTTACATGTCTATAATGCTAATAATTTATTTAATTTTGTTTACATGTAAAAAATGCAGGATGTTCGAATACTTTGCTGACGCACTGTATGCAGCATTTATTACTCATCGAACCGAAATACAACAATAGCAAATAAAGATACTTGCAATTGTATCCAAAGCGACAACAGCCACATCGTATGATTTTTTTAGATATTGATAGAACCTTGGTCGAGAATTGATCATTTCTTAAGCCGCGTAATGTTTACGCAAACAGAAATTTTAATAAAAACCCACGGGATATTTTATAAATGGTGTATTTTTGTGTTTTTGCAATGGTCTGCCTCGTTTGTAATAATGATTGAAAACGATAATAGTAATAATAATAGAAAACAAAACAAAAAACCAACAACTAGACATTTTCATTAATTTCCACCTGCGCAAACTTTCCAGCATTTTGAACTGCCCTTTGTATGGTTCTTCTAGGAATTAAATCGTTCTTCAGTGTTTTGTGTGCCATCAACTTTTAATTCCACATAGAAACTAATACAAAAGACTTAAGTCCGTACAACTCCGCTATTTTCAATCCAATTTAATATTCCTTCACATATCATTGGTCCTATAAGACGATTTCCCAAAATGCCCAAAACGATGTTGTGATTTTTTGATTGAATTGAACGGCGGATCGACTGCGCCTAAGCGGAAGCCCCTGGCTCTTCGTTTTGGTCGGTTTCTAGGGGTCCGAAGTTGAAAAAAGCAATTTTAATTTTTCAACTTTGAGGCGCCGTTACGTCCGAACGGTTGGAGGTAGGGAGTTGAGGTATCGCGCACTTAAAACGCTCGTCGAGACCTTTCGAACGAGCCCTAACTTATCGTCGTGCTCGTCCGGTTGCCGAGATCTAGACAGGCCGTAAAAATTTCTACCCAAAATGATGGAATTTTTTCGAGGCCAAAACACAAAGTTCGGAATTCCGCCCCCGATCTAACGTCGCTAATCGATGACCATACGGCCGTATATGTTCCCCATAAAATTTCAGCGCGCTACCTCTAACGGCTTAGGAGATATGAGCGTCTAAAGTTTTCGAAAACTCCGCCGGGAACGGTCGAAAACGGACGGAAAATCGACATCGCTTCGTTTCTCGTCGATTATCTCCTTAGCTGTTCGTCCGCGGTACGCGAAGTGGGT
>LR737420.1:657109-676501 GCA_902655005.2 Marronus borbonicus
AACGAAAGAGGGTGTTAATTGGGTTGCCTATACGACAGAATCGGCTTCCTAGTTTAAATTCACTTTTGTACTTTTTACATTTTAATCGTTTCTTTTGAATGATTTTTGTTCGCAAACGGAAAATAAAAATTCCAGTCTATAAAATACTTGTCTATTTTATTAAGAGCATATTTAAATAAATATTGGCTCTTTGTAGTTTAAATTTAGTTTACAAATGCAAAGATTCAAATTATTTTCAGGTATATCAAGGCAAGTTTTATATTCTCTGGCAATAAGTTTATAATCGCTGTTGGAATAAGTGTCCTGGAAAAAATAATGACTATATCACACAATACAACGAGCGTCTAAAGTTTTCGAAAACTCCGCCGGAAACGGTCGAAAACGGACGGAAAATCGACATCGCTTCGGTTCTCGTCGATTATCTCCTTAGCTGTTCGTCCGCGGTACGCGAAGTGGGTACGCATTCGATAGAGAATTGAACGGCGGATCGACTGCGCCTAAGCGGAAGCCCCTGGCTCTTCGTTTTGGTCGGTTTCTAGGGGTCCAAATTTGAAAAAAAATATTAATTGAGAATTTATCGAGGCAATTAATTAATATTAACGGAAATTCAATCATTATAACTAATTTATTAATTACTTTAAGCCGAGATTTTTGTCTTAGCGTGGAGACAAAACTGGCCCACTCTACTGATGAGTTGATTTCATCATTATGTGAAGAATAAAAACAAATAAAATGCACATATATATTGATGTTATAGCGTCTAACTAAGGCGCTCAAAAAAAAATAGACAAAGATACTTACCTTTATTAAAGTATGGAAGTTTACGCTGCTCTAAGTGAAACGTTGATGTTGCTAAGACAGAAGGGCAAAGGTCATCATCATCGTAGTACGTAAAACAAACCAGGCTTACTCTAATGAATGTAACGCTAGTTTGCATGGCACCATCAGGAGATCCATTCTGTTTCTAAAAGGAGACACGCATAAATGTTACTAGTGAACCGCAGTGTACACATAAAAATCATTCATTAAAGTATGAATAATTGATAAGTATGATCGTTAACCCTTCATTAGTCACGCAAAGATATAGGAGATCCATGCTACTGTATTTTGCTCACATTTAAAAAGGTTGGTATCTATCTAACATCACGACATTTCAGAAAGGTTTATTTATTTACAATCGTTTAATTAAATCGTATCTCAATTTGCAATGTTAGTTTGCGAGTAAGTGATGATTAAGATTCGAGGGATGATGATTATTTTGGTTGCTACATCACCTCATTTTCAAAAAAGATGGCTGCTATAAACGCTTAACTCAAAGATGATTCCAAAATGGAAGATAATTTGAAACCAGGTGAATTGATTCTGATACGGATCATGACATTTATGAAGAAAATATAAGCACATATGTAAATAAAGGAGGTAACTTATTCTTGTTATTATAGCCTAGTGTGGTAGAAACATTCTGGAGGCTTACTAAGACTTTCTCGCAAAACATATTAATAAAACCATCGGGAAGTCTGGGCCAGATAGTAAGTATATAAATGAAGCAGGTCGATGACATTTATCGCAGATTGTAAAGAAACAGACGGCACTGAAATTGAAGTATTTATAAGTCTTTTATATTTAGTAGAAGCCTTTAGAGAAACTTTGCTGATTTTCAGTCAAAAAGTCTTGGTATAAATTTATTTCAGACCATGTCAGGGAAGCGCATTATCCCCATGGTTAAGACAAGGCAATTGTGCAACGTGGATATGAGAATAAATGCTATCATTGATCATTCGAAACCATAAGCTGCGCAACTGTAACATTTAGGTCTGCTGGACCTAGTGTGACTAATCAAGTCCTATAATTGCACGCGCCTTACTGGAGATAAAAAGCTAAGATGTATATAAGGAGTTGTGTCTAACCTGAACGTATTGTATTAAGCTTCAAATACATTCTTCCAACAGTCATCCAACGTAATGCATCGCCCTTCTCAATATTCAACAGTATGGTCCAGTATGAGGTAACCTTCGATACCCCAAACATAGAAACCGGAAAGTCCATTTAGTAGCTTCAAGAGTATAGTCAATGGCAATCCCGTTGGTTTCAGGACAACAAAACCGCTGAAATAACACGTACAAAATAACGTTAATGCACCGCGCAAAGGAATAAAACAACCACATACCTCAGATGTAAAGATGAGAGTCTCTAAAAAATGCAATTTCTGTCCATAATACGCTTTATGTGAAAAAGTCAGAAATCTTGCTCGTTTCCATTTTCTAGCCCGCCAAATAATACTATTGGTGCTGCCATCTAACGGGCCTATCTTGAACCATGGGGGGAATTTACTCTACTACCTTCTACTCCTGTGATGGCACCACAAGTAACTTCAGAATTTTATGAATTAATTCCGGATTAGGGCTCGAAATTGCTCAAAACGACAAACAAACAAGAAAGAACATTGCAAATGCATAAACAATTTTAATTTATGAGCTCACCAGACTCGGCAATTGTCTACTAGATGGCCTACATTTATTACACAAAATTTGCTATAAAACAGTTCTACCAATATTGTACACACATCCTAATAAATAAATTTGATTCTAAACTAAGCTAAGATTTATGAAATGTTAATGTTAATTTTTGATGTATTAAATTGTTCGAAATTTAAGAGATGAATATTTTCAAATATTTCGAGCTAATTTCAATGTAGGCAATTCGTCACTACACACGTGTGAACTTGGTTGCCTACCTATATTTTCTTGTCAACAATATTAATTTCTTTAATGAATAAAGAACGTCCTAGGAGGAATTAGGCGATATAGGATAAAACTTATTTACTATTAATTGTTTATTGACTTTCAAATTGCATTAAAATATAATCATTTTTATTTAACTCAAGAAAAACAAGTGCCTTGTGCCGTGCATTATGGTTTTATTATATAAAGATAGGTAAATAATGTATAAACACGATCATGTATATACATACAAATATTTCGATAAAATCAAGTATATTTTTTATAATTTTTAGAAAAAGTAACACAAATGATTTGCAAAGCACACAAGGCATTTTTCAGTAATTTGCTTCTTCTTGTGGGAAAAATACCTAACACATAAAATGTACAAAAGAAAAATCTTAAAAACGAGCATACGTCATAAAAAATTGAAGACCAATTTAAAAACGTAATTCTATTAACGATTACTTTCGTGTAAAATGAAAAAGAAAGTAGTTCAATACAAATAATTAAGTATAAAACAAATAAAATTATATATTTTACAATAAATATATGTATATTATGTATATATAAAAAAATATATATCTTGTGTTGGGCATTTTTGTACAAGAATAGTAAAAATACTAAATAAAAACGATGAGTATACAGATTACTAATAGCAGTATGCTACGGATAATTAAGCTATACAATTTGGACGCCACAACAGTAACATTCGTTAATTTTGTTTCCTTAGTTTCACTGCACTATAAACATGTTCCTTATATTTGTATTTATATAATTTTTTCCTCGTTTTAAACCCAGTTTTATCAAACCCCATTTACATAAGTTCACTTTTGTTTTATTCACATCTACACTTTTTTTCCTCATGTTATTTATATATAAATAAATGGCAATATTTTCCATACTACAACAAGTCAATAAGACTTGAATCCAAAATATATTACAAAATTTGTACGTATATAAAACTGCATATTTATTGTAAAGCTATTCAAATGATGTGTTGAACATATTCAAATCCTCGAATGAAGCGGCGCCACTTTGGTCGAGCATTTGAAGCATGTCTGAGAGTTCGTGTGGATTATGCGGCTGATGTGGCGGCACTGAACTACTCGACCCGGGTCCGCCAGGATCGGATGCCTGGCTGGTACTCTGCCAGGTCCATTGATAAGGTGTCGGCGCGGTTGTTGATCTCGCACCACCGCTTAATTGGGTATATGTTGGACCGGGGGATCTAGGGCTTGGTTGGCTGAATTGGTAACTTTCTGCGGGTTGAACTTGACGTAAACTCCATGGAGCCGCCGCTGGTGTCGGGCTGGTAGTGCTACCTTTCGTTAAACGTCCTAAAACGGCATTATTACTCGCATTCGCTTGAGAAGGTGAACCGTACGCTGTTATTGGTGAAGCTGTTGGTTCGTAACTACTGTACACGTTTTGACTACTACTAGGTCTTGGAACTTGTTGGGGTGCTGTAAATATTTAAAGATTTTATTATGGAACGTGTATTAAGGTACCGAATAAAAGGATTTAAAGTCAAAATAATCCAATAATTCATCATATATGTCTTTTACTTTACGTTTAAAGTAAACATGAATTTAAGACCTTGACAGTAACACCACTTAGAGGTATTTTTGGAACTAGTTTGTACATTTTACAAGAGATTTATTTGAACACGTAAGAAGCGGAAATTTTTTTTATTGTTACGCTTTATTTCAGTACTTTATTGTTTTTATTTAGAACGTTACTTTGGCTTTGCGATTTATTTCTGTAGAACCTTTCCTTATATTTCGTTTAATTTTTTGATAAAGTAAAACTGAATTAGTTTCATTAATAAATACTAGCGGCTGACGTTGCCGTGAGGGAAAATAGGGGAAATATACAGCCAATGTCCCTACTAGCCTTTTCTTAACTGTGTTACATGCGTTACTACTAAATCGGTATTGGTTGACAACCTGGATACACATTTATCATTAAAAAAAATCAATACCGCTCGATTTTATATTTATGACTTGATATAATGATTTGTGGTGGTCTTACGAAATAAACTATCTACATTGAAAAGAATAAAGCAGATGAGCAATTAGAGAAGTACGTGTTACGTCATTGCCGTAGATATTTTGAACAATATGGGGTGCAATATGCATAAAAATTAAAAGCTCCCAAAAATCGTTAGAAAATAACAATAATGAATATAGAAAAATTACTAACAAATGCCAAACAACTGCTCTACACACTATTAGCATCTTCGCAAACGTTAACGGAAGGAAGGTTCGCTCCTTGAAGAGTGATCGGACTAAAATATGCCATCTGCGCATATGACGTAATGTGTACTTCTCTAAATTTGAGACTACATACATCTACCTTAATTTAATGTTCAATACTGGTGTAGCATATATAAATAATGTAAATTTTTGCGTACGCGCAGTATATAATTTTAATAAATGTATATAAAAATATAGGCTAAAAGTGCTGTTTTTTGTTTTTTTGTATATAAAACAGGATAAAATAACCCTATTTCTTCTATAAGAATAGTTCTTACTGACACTAACCAATCATTACTTCTAACAAAGCTAGATTACCAAACATACTTTGGATATGTGTGGCGGGTAACATATGCGTATATAATCCTGGGTCTCGCCGTTGTAAACTATAATCAAGGCCAGGTTGTTGGTAAGTCACTTGCTCTGGAGCTTCAGCTGGAGGTTGTTCACCAGTCGTATGGAGTGATTTGGCCGTTGTATTCGTACAAACGATATATTCGACGTCATCCGTGTAAGGGTTCAGAAAGGCATATGCGGATGTGCGTAGCCAAACCCATTCTCGATTTTTGGCTCGGAAACGATACATAACGGAAAGAACTTGCCCTTTTAATTTTAGAACTGCAACAGAAATAAATATTACATTGGAATACTATTCCGGTATTTTAAAAATTAAAAAAAAAAATTGGCGCAAAAATATTTGAAACCGTTAAGTTAACTTGCCCCGCTGTACGTACAGCGTGATTTCTAGAAAACAATCCACATGAAACGGAAATTAAATTTCCAGAAACACATCATCTACTTTTATTATCAATCATACTTATGACGTTTACATTGGGCGCCCTCACGAATGCTCCTCCAAAGACTTCAACTGGAAAAGTTAAACCATCGAGATAAGCATTGGCAATAAAAACATTATTTAGAATCAACAAACACGGGCACCACTGGTCTTTCGTGTAACAGTAAAAAGTTGGTTGTGGAATGTTTCTATACTTTTTGACGCAAATCGTTTAAATCTATTGGTTCAGGTTTATAAACGTGATCATTTTACCAATCCAACGATTTGCAAATCTTCGGATAAGCCAGTTACGAACATTTTCAGTACAATGTGAAGCACCATCCTGCCGGAAGAAAAGTTGATGCTCGTCAAGAATTTGATTACCTTCTTCATCACGCGACTTTCAACTTCCGTCCTCAAGTTATAAGAGGATCTACGACCTTCAGCAATATATTCAAACGGGCGTCGCCATTCATGTGCTTCATTAATGATATGGTCCCAAGTATTTAATCACGCCCAAACATAAAAGTGATGGGCGAAGTAAAGTCATAGTTTCGCAAATTTCTAACCTTCATCTTTTGTATGGGTGAAATTCAAGCATATTTGTCACTTTGCGTCCCAATTACTACGAGAGCCCATTGGATGCTTCAACACAAAGGGTTGTATGGATTCATGTCAAACTACCTTATATTCTTAAGTGGATGTCTTTCCTTAAAAACTCTTGTTGTGACACAAGCAGATTGTTCAGCACCATAAATGAAGTCAGCAATAGCGCTTCTTTTTTTTTTTAGAATGGATTCGCCAAAGTGCAGGTGTAAACATCGTAAGTGTGACTCATATGTCAAAGCATGTCCTCCTTTATTACAATAGAAGTGGATGTGTTTTCGGAAATTTTTATTTTCATTGTAGTTTCTGAAAATTTTTGAGATTTTTTTTTTTAATTAAAATAACTTATACTATCGTTTGCAGTTCTTCCTGGGCCATCTTGTATAGTGTAATACTAAATAATTACCTTGCTCAAAACTATCTTTCATATGCGTTTGATCTTCTTGATGAAAAAAGTCGAAACAACTTTTCCCCAGGAGTTCAGTGGGTGCGTAGCCTAGTAACCCTATTACCCTTTGGTCCACGAAACTAAATTTGCCGTCCATCGAATGTCGAGAGATAAACTCCGCTGAACTATTCGAACCTGACAGTTCACTGCTGTTGGGTGTTGAAGTCACTTGCAGTCTGCCTATGGCTACCAAGCAACAATGAGAGGAATGCCCGTCTTCATCAGGTTGTCGTTCCATTTGAACACCTGTGAACATGTCTGATATTTATCTACTGCGTTTACTATACTGAACTGATTTGAGTTAAGTCCATCAAACGTGATTAAAGGAGGTTTTGAAATACGCGTTGATGTTATCTTTTTGTAATCTGAGTTTCGATCAAAATGCACGTTTGGTATCTTAAAAATCTCAAATTGTGATAACTAACCAGAGGGTGGCCAATTTTTAATGTATCCAGTACAATGGACAACGGCGTAATTCTGTCCGTCTCGACTAGGACCTAAACTATTTCGTTGTTTTAACCTATTTAGATGTCCGATGCTTTCACTAGCAAGGCTTCCTACTTTCATACGACAGATAAACCCTCTCCTCGAACCCATGCACAGTCTCATCGAAGCTGAAATGTGGAAAAAGAGCAAATGTAGAAGTTTCCTATTATTACTCAAAGAAAGGATGTTATCTTACATTGGTGTCCTTCCTTTTTAACAGTTCCCGTCTTCAAATCTAATATGCGACCAGTATTTTGAGGTTCTTGCGTTGAAAGCTGCTCCCGGACTTTTTCCACATCTTCAGGATGAATGTTGTCGTAGATGCAAGAACCATACCATTCGCTGTGGGGATAATTCAAGACGGGTGCCACCGAATCCGAAACATAGATAACGCGTCCCGTATCACAACTAACTACGAAGAGAAATCCATCTGCAGCTTCTAGTATTAAATGCTTTAATTCCTGGTCGGTTAAAAACGATGGCTTGTAAGTACCATCGGTGCTGGTATTTCCTGTACCTGTAAGTTTAATATACTGTTATTGGGGGATTAAAATCGCAGTATAAATATCTATTAAGGCGCTACATGCATAATCATCTTCAAGAAAGAATCAATAATAATTGATCAATGTATTTCTCCGTTTGGCAGCAACTTTTTCGGGACAGACAAGTTCATATAATACCTTGATTTTTGTAAATAATTAGTTAAAAGTTAAAATATACTTTTTTACAATTTCTTAGATGGTTTTCTTGATAGCTTTTAGAAATAATTGTTTGTGAAATTGCGTTACGTACGTTGTATTTTAAATAAAAAAAGTTGTAAACAGAGACCGATAAAATTGGGTGGAAACGTTGAGACGAATTGAAATTCACAAATACGCGTCGGTAAAATAACCAAATTAAATATTATTTTGCTGTTGTGTCGATTTAGGGACCAGATAATGACCCCAAACGTAACTTCAAGTTCCGTAAAAACTATTTAAGACAATGAACATTTATTATTATTAATCTAAGTATCGATCGTTTATTTATGGCCGATAGTGTACAATATTTATCTGTACTATGCACAAAACACTCGTCTTTTGCATAGAACTAGTACAGAATCACGTACATAGATAAGATTCCTTTCTATTTTATCAAATTTTCAAGATTTTTGCAAATATAATTGTCAATGTGTACAAGATTCACATTCAAGATTTTTTTTTACAGCCAATATCTATTTTCCGCTATGAGTATTTGAACTTCGAAATAAAGGTATAGACTTGCCAAGTAAAATTTTGAATTTATAACAGTAATATTTCGACAACAGATGCGGCGAAAAAGAAATAAAAAGGTCAATGCTAAATTAATCAAGTCTATAAAGATTTAAATGTATTTACTACTACTAACAGTACACCTGTTTAAATATAAATATATTTAGTTCGTATAAATTATTCAACAATTACTTTATAGCGATCCTAGAACTTCATCCAATTTAACCGACTTTAGCGCAAAGCTGGATTATAATGAACCGTTTAGTACTATTATGTTTTACAGTTACTTAAATACGCGATTTTGAGAATTTCCTCGTTTTTCTGTTATGGATTGTCGTATAACTTACCAAGCGGACTTTAATGACATTGTTAGTGTGATTTTTCTTAGAAGAGAAAAGTACCGATACTTTAGTAGAATGGTGTGGAATTATCTATTTTACATGTAATCTTTTATTAATAAGATTTAATTAACCAAATTAGATGCATCAACAGTAACACGCGTTGTTTTTGTATGCAATGCAACGCAATTATATGCGTTTATTTATAATTTCACTAATGTAATTAGCAGAAAGAGTATCCTTATACTTCCTTATTAATACATTTTTCATCTAAAGTACTGTTGTACACCGCCGTTCAGTGAAGTTCGGTCATACAATAAAAATCTATTATATCACACTGTATACAATTATTAATACATAAAATTAGAAAAATATTAAGCATACGCTCTTTTCTAAGGGATTAAAGCCATAAACTATTATGTAAAGTAGAAATATTGCGACAACCACAATAAAGTTCCTTTTATTATCATTCCAAGAATTTCTGGGAAGTACCGATCTTTTAAAACGAACAATACATTTAGGAAATATACCGCAGTATCATTCTTGTTTATTTATCACGGGCGTAAAGATATAAATTTGCTTCATTTTACTGTTGAACGTGTGTTGGTGTACATCTGTCGTTTTTGCGCGAAAGTTTTAAGAAAATTTACTTCAAAATGGCACGTGGCAAGCCTACCAGTGTAGAAAAACGTTCACGCATTATTACGCTGTTTGAAGAAGGATATTCGGGGCGGCAAATTGCTGAAAAAATAAATATGAGAAGTTCAACAGTAAATGACATCATAAAGCGATATCGGACAACTGGAAGTATAGAAAATCGTGTTCGTCCTGGAGCATCTAGGAAAACAACAAAAGCTGAAGATTTGAGAATTGTATTATTAAGCAAACGCAATAGAAAATTAACAGCGCCACAATTAGCAGCCGAAGTCCATCGCGGCCGTGAAGAAAAAGTTTCGGCGAGTACGGTAAAACGTCGACGTCAACAAGCGGACCTTCATGGACGCATTGCCATTCGAAAACCCTTATTACGTCGGGGGAACAGAGCAAAACGGCTACAGTGAGCCCGTTCTCATCTAGATTGGTCGTTAGATGATTGGAAACACGTGCTTTGGAGTGACGAGTCAAAGTTTGAGGTTTTTGGGCAAAATCGACGAGTTTATGTCCGAAGATCTAAAACCGAAAAGTGATCCCGAACTGCATTGTGCCTACAGTGAAGCAAGGGCGTAGTTCTGTGTTAGTGTGGGGATGTTTCTCCTTTGCTGGGACGGGAGATTTATGCAGAGTGCAGGGTGTAATGAGGAAGGAAAGTTATTTCGCAATACTCCAGAATCATGCAGTGCCATCAGGATTGCGTATAATAGGCCGTAACTTTACATTCATGCTTGACAACGACCCAAAACACACTGCGTTAGTGTGTAAGAACTATCTAAAGGAGCAAGAAGAACAGCACACCCTGAAACGTTTTAACAAAACTTATCGAAAAAATGCCTAGAATAGTTCGAGAGGTGCTTAACAGCAAAGGACGAAAAAAAAATATAATGTTCATTATGTTATATTAGGCCAGAATAACTTTTTATTTATTAATTTTTGTCTTTTTTACCTGTACATACAATAAAATTGCATTTTGTTTTTAGTTTCGTTTGTTTCCGTAACCTTTTCATGTTTTTTACCAACCGACCGAACTTCTCTGATATTGTTTCTTTTGTATCTCGCCAAACAAGTTTTAAATTAAACATTTTTCGTATCGTATTATTTCATATAATTCGAGCACGCTATATTAATAAAATCTTTAAAATGTTTGATGCACTTGATCTCAATCCAGAGCATTTTATCGGGGAACTAAAGATTTAACAAAGTCAAAAATTGCTATTCGAACATCGCTAGGTGATTTTTGGATCGAAATAAAGATGATAAATTTTCGCCATCCGCTGAAATGCCAACAAATTCATATAAAATTTTCCAAATTTCCGAAGACTATAACTTTCCAACTGTAAAAGATAAAATAAATCAGAGTCTAACGCGTTTACGTTTTAGTTTGGAGAGATATGAGGAAATTTTTTAAGGGAACATCTTCCTTCTAAGATAGATGGTTAGACGAGATTTTGAAGAAAGGTTAGCTTGGATTTGCTAGATCTTGGTGTCCTGGCTGCACAGTACAGTTGGAATATCTTGCATGAAATTTAAATCGTCGACACATTTAGAATTTATAACGTAAGCAACTGTACTTCGGGAAGACTGTACCTTGCTAGATGTTAATGCACCTTATTCTTATGCAGAGTATGTTTTATGCATCCGGTAACACAAAATTCCTAAAACCTCCTAATTAACATTTTCAAAAATATTTCGTATCTATCATTCGTTCGATTTTCAATAAGTTTAGAAAGCTGTAAAGAGTACGTCGGGTCAATTTCAAATGCTGCGATTATGCGAAAACTAGCGCCACGTATAGAAAAGTCTATTTCAAAAAGAAACTCCCGTATCGTATTGTAATACCATAATCGGCCATTTTGAATAATTTCTCTCTTACGAGGACAGACGATGAATAACAATTATAATGTATAATAACAATGTCCGACGATGTGGTGGTTTTTATTGAATATTAACAACTTTTAATTTATTCATATCAAACCAATACGAATACTATGCGTAGTAATATAACAATCATTCGATTTCATAGAAAATCATTGCTACCAAACCACATTTTACCTTCGTAGAATATTACGTCCAAACATTGACGAAGGTTCTGTTTTTACGTAGGCGTCCAAAATACCAACGTACTTGAAAAGTGGTATTCAAAGAAATTGTAAAATAATTCTATTGGAATTATGTTGATTTTGGCATTACGTTGAATTTTGCTAATACAATCCTAAAGAAGTCACACCAGAATAATACCGAAATTTTGTGCAACTGGAGTCGTCACTGGATCTCTTCAAAATTTGTTAAAATGCGGTTGTAACATAAATAACCTATGATAACAACACAAATATATCACGCGAGGAAAAAAAATTTTTTTCTTTGTAAAAATATTTTTCACTGGAGCTAATTACCATGACATGAATTTTCTAATCCATGCATTTTATATTTACGAATATGACAACGCAAGCTTATATCGTACAGGAGCATATTGTTAGATAGCTAGTGTGGCGTAGGTACTTTTTTTGCAACACCCATATCATATCTTTTACCACAAATACAGAACCTCTACCGTTGTATATAAATTACGTACTTTATTTTTGTTTTACGATAGTGATGGAGAATAAAACCTTTGCACAAATATAGTCTAAAACGAGGTATGTACATAACCAGCGAACAGGAATGCTAGTGTTTGCAGAAAAATAAAATACAATTTAAACCTCTCATCAAGCATGCAATTCTGTAGTATATTTTTACCGGTAACATTTTGGGATGCATTAAGGCGATCCTGGGACATAATTTCCCTTTTTCCATTTCTCGCCCGTATCACTTTCTGGAATAGGAAAAGTAAGAAACATTTGATAATTCGATCAAAATGCAACTTACAATTGGTTCAAAGTTATTTTTTTCTAGAGACATTATTATATTTATTGGAAAGATGTAAGAATTAAAAGCATGCAAGTTAATCAAGTTTTCATTTTTCAAATCAAAATCAAAAATATCTTCGAAGTACCAGCTTTGAGTTAGCAAAGTTGGTTCACAAAGCGTTCACAAACAATAGCGCGAAGTTTTCGCACTAATCTGACAACTGGCATTAATGATTTATTTCACCATAACTTTTTCTATTTACGTTAGCAATTTCTTTTGTAATTTGTTGATATACAAATTCAGAAACAAATGTAAAAAAATATTGACGCAACGCCGTGGTAAAGTCAAAGTTGACGTACTTACACTTTTGCACTACATTAATTCTGCACGTGAAAGGTTGTATTAATTTGCATTGTCCAAACTTTCGCACTACACCTTAATTCTTGCACTAATTTTACACTATCCTATGCGAACGCTACTTTATTCTCTATTCCATAAAGAAAAATATAAATCAATCAAAACTTGATTTTCAATTGATTAAAGCACCCCAACCAAGAATATTAATGTATTTTCCACAAATTCCCACAGCCAAAATTAAAATGTTTTTGAAGTAGCAGTTTTAACTTTAATAATACTGGAAGTAAATAAAGCTTGCGTAAATTTTGTGGAAAATAATGAAAAAATGTTATATCTATAAATCTGCTTCCAGCTAGAAACTTATCATTGGAAACTATATGAACTATACAGGGGGTGATTGATTGAAATCATTCGTTAGAAGAATTGTGGGCTGCAGAAATCCCATTTTTTTTTTAAATTTGGACTTACGCTAACTGAATCATAGCTCACTCGATGAAAATATTTTCAAGATGGTTGCTTCTTCGGTTATATCGGATGTCGCCTTCAACTTCCTTATTTTAACTGAAATGGTGCCCTTTTTTTCCTATTTTAAATTTTGAAATCATTTTCCATCACAACTTTTGAAATTATCTGTGGCTCTATAAGATCTGCTTTTGGTCTCATTTATTATGCAATACAATATATTAAAAAAAAAAAATGTAAAAAACGTAATCCAATTTTGTAAACATATGTTGGTTAGAATTCAGGAGGTCCTTAAAAGGATTATTTGGACGGACGAGACAAAAATTTAAAATAACTGCCCCTGTATCGAAAATAATGTGTAGAAATAAAGCATGTAATACGAAGGGCACTATTCCTTTTAAAATGAGGAAGTTGATGGCCGGAAGAGCAACCATCTTGAAAATATTTTCATCGAGTGGGCCATGGTTCTGCATGGTTCTAGTGTTGGCAGTTAGCTGAAACTTCTTCTCAAAAGTGAGTTTTGGGATTTCCAATTTTATTTGCATTTTTATTGATTTAAAATAGCCTTTTTAAGTTAAAATTTATTACAATTTCAATTTACTCTAAAACATTGTCATAAATCCCTAACATGGATACCAACATAGTAAATATGATGGAATAAATGCAGTGCATATTCAAGGTATGTATATGTATTGTTAATACGAGATATGTGAAACGTTCACAAGAACCGATCGTGGGGTAACATTTCTATATAGTAGGGTCGTCCTTTTCTAGCAGCCTTGTTTTTTCGATCACGATTTTGTGTATTTCTTTTATGTTGGCAATATATGCAAACATTAAAAATGTTTATAGTGCATTGTCTTGCTTCGAATATAGACAATAATTCAAAATTGTTGTACCATCGAACTTAAGCAGTAGTTGTGTGTACATTGTTTTATTTTTCGGTGTATATGGTTGTTCTATACGGTGGCCTTTCTTTTTTATATTATCTGGTAGCAGGCAACTGTTCCCTTGGAAGGCAAAAGATATTATCGCGTTAGTTATGGTCATGGGGCATCGAGTTTCTCGAAGAAACACAAGATTAACGCTGTTATAATAGAAATAAAATAAAAATCTTCCATATATATATATATATGTGTCTCTGCTTATCCGTATCGGAAGCTCTTATAATTAATTAGTACAATACGTTTTATGGACGGAGAACTTTAAACAGAAGTTCGAAATTAATTTACACTTCGCTCAGAGTTTCAATCGGGACTAAATCTCGTAAACTACTTCGAAAATACCTGCGTCAATATTTGCAAACGTATACAACCTAAGTAGGCGCTTCCCAAATGGATTAACATTAATTACGAAGATCAAATGAAGTTACTAACATCTTATTATCCCTAAGTTACACCGGCAAACAACGGTTACAAAGACAAATGGGGAATATTGTCCAATAATTATATACTATAACAATAATATTACAAAGTCTTTGGAGTAATATTAGGGGAGTATTTAGAACATTAATCAACAATAACCAGGCGAGTTATTGTCATAATAATAGCAATCGCTGGAAATAAATTATTATTAATTTTTACTTTAATTACTGTAAAATGAGTTGAAACAAGTCGAGTATTTCAACTCGTACTTTACAAATTCTACGAAGTGTTTCCGTTTACCGATTTTAGTAGTTCCAAATTAAGGTAAGGTTGGGTGATCTCGCAGACCACTGCATTGGTTCATTATTTCAGAGCACTCTCAAAAAACTCACGCCATAAGTGTTATGAACCGAGCAACCATCCTGCTAGAACCAGATGTGTTGCAGGTATTATTTTGTTTGTTATTAATAGCTCAAAAATTTCCAGTCAAATTTTAATCAGAGACGAAAGGACCTTAAGTGATTATCTAAAACGAAAATAAACTCGAACAATAAACAATACAATTGAGGGATGGTTTGGGGAACAGTACCCGGTTTATGTCGCTGCTTCCTGAACGGCAGGCATGCGTTTCTTTGGCACTAGAGGGCGCCAAGAAATGTCGAGTTTGTCGTTTTGAAAGTTGTAACTGTGAGGCAACAGCGATAGAAGGTAGAGATAAAAAATTACTCTCGAAACCACGCTGATGACGCCGTGTAGGCAGAAACATGTCCGTGTGTTAATTTAAATTTTTGTCTCTCCTTTTGTTGCGTTTGCCGTGAATTATTCCATCAATACCATGAGGAAGCTAAGCTATCTTAGCATTATTTTTTGGTTAATGCAATTGTTGGTTACTTTTTCTTTTCTTCCAAGTTTTGTAAACAGTGATTTTGGAAGTCCAGTTTCTCGAGCCACTCTCTAGAGTGTTAACTACTTGTTAGCTAGTTTTTGTTCGAAACTTTCAAAGTTAAGTAAATTGAGAATTATCCTGAGAAAAACTGCTCTGTGTGGTCAGCTTAAGTAGCGCAAAAATTCGGAGTTTCTTTTTTTTTAATGTTCTCTTCATTTAAATCAATTTTAACACTTAACAATAATTACTTTTCACTAATTCCTAACTACGAGAAAATTGAAATCGTCAAATTTTATAACCGCTGATCTTTGCGTCTAATAACCAAGATATAAATTAGTAAACAACGAAATCTGGACACAGTGTCTTATTTTCGTTGATGTTGAAAACCTGGTTCCTCTTCTTGCCCAATAATGTTAACTTCGACAATAAAAGCATAATTTTATGTTGTGTGAAAAGTTATGAACGTTATTTACTATTTTTAACCGCTTTCAAAGAAAGGAGGAGGTTCTCAATTCGTCATGTCATTTTTCTCTTGGGTATGTTACCCCAGATCTCCGAGGTTTCTTAACCAATTCCAATGATTCCTTTTTTATATGAAGCGGGCAGCGTCAGGTTGGTGCCATACCTTCCTTTTGCATGGTACAGGGTGTTGCATATCAAAGTTATGATAAATGGAACGCACTATATATTGTTGGATGCATAAAAAATTGATCAATATTTTTCAAAATTGCCTATGAAGTTTTGCCCTTTTGAGTCTGAATGATTATAATAATATTTTTGTTATCAAACTTTCTTCCTTTTCGTCACTAATTTCAGTTTAGATACAAATATCTTCCAATATCTTGCTCGTTACCATTTCTAAATAGACATTAGGTATTTTAATTAAGGTAGGGCATACACATTTTCTCATGCATCTTCTAAACAGCTGTTCCGGATTAATTAATTTGTAATTAAACTTGTGTAGCGGAGTGTGCCGATACTTTAGTGTTGTTTGCCAAACTCCCCAAAGTCCTTATTATCATTAACATATAACTTGTTAAACAAAGTTAAATTAATGAATAAGGTCACTACTTTCAACACTTTGATTCTTGAGGTATTTTTTGAATATTTGTTTGAATTTAAGTTGTATTTCGATAATACCTAAAAGAAATAATAGAATTATTTCTTTTACGTCATTCCATTACAAGAAAATTGTGTATATACAATATCTGCATACGCTGTAGTAATTACTTCAAATAAAATATAACAAATGATTAAACGTTGTAATTTAAGCCGCGATTTATTACAAAACATACGTCATATAAGCAAGGTTATTTTTTTTCCCCGAAGTAAAAATGAATAAGCAAGATCTTTATAAGTCCTGGCACTTGTATAAGCGAGAATGAGTTATTGGATTTGAGCAAGTAATCATTTAGACTAATATAAAAGTGTGATCTGTCAAAGTTACACGACAGGATACCAGAATGCTTGGTGATACTCTGATCATTTGCCTGTCGTTCCCAGCGGGCCGTAAAGCCATAAGAATTAATATTAAACGTTTTACAGTTGGGCCATTTTTTTTTTCTATTTTATTCAGGGAACTGTTTCAGTGCTAGTAATTAAATTAATATATAAAGTCGTCCGCAAGAATCAATTAAACGGTAAATTGATTAAAAGCAAAATGTCCAACCATCAAATAGCAATTAGGTCAGATATCTAAATTTTACCCCAGCCAACCTAGTTCACTTCAGCAGGAAATATTCTGGTAGATAAAGTCGGATATTGCGGAACTAAAAATACCCCCAAAATTCACGAACATGTTTGTTTTAACGGAAGCAAATTACGCAAGATAATATCAAAGGCAGATAAAATATCTCAAAACATTTCTGTAATACCTACTACAAAATAGGGTTAGTCAATTACAGTTGCTTACAAAATAATAGCGGTGGATACGAGAATATTAAATCGAAGGGTTTAGTTTATGCTATTGTTTACACGGATTTTTTTTTCTTAAGTTGGGAGACAACAAAAGACGTTTGTTAAAGAACATTTGAATTAAATTATTATTTGGATTTAAATAAAATAATGTGCCTTATTTATATTTTCATTTATACTTTTAGTTCGTTTCATTAAGCTGTTCACAAAATTTCTTTACCTAAAATATTTTTTTTAAGCAGACAAAACTTAAAAATTAATATGACAGCATGTGATTAGGAAAATGAACAAATTAAATGGGTAATTTTATTGCAAATGTACTGAAATTTGCAGAAATATTTTTGCAGTGTTTCCTGAAGTATTGCTACTAAGAAGGAAATACATCGATCAATTTATATGAGATTCCTTCTGATGCAAGGAAATATATTTTATGTAAAATTAGATGAAATATGTAAAAAAAAAACTTACCCCGAAGCGCTTTCATGTGAGCTACAGCCATCCTAAGAATGGTCAGTTTGTCTGGCTTCCTGGCAAGGGCACTGCAGGTTGGTACCATGTCGGAAAGTTCGGTAATGTAAGCTGTCATCTTATTCCGTCTCCTCCTTTCAATTTCGCAATGATTCTCCCTACAGTAATTTCCAAACAAAGCCAACGGTCATTATAACTTTGTCTTTGTTTTGTTAATTACGTTCTTCTAAATAAGCACGATATCATTCTCACGTTTAAATTTAATTCATATTAATTCTAATGAAGTAAGAATGATATGGCACGAAAAAGTTGAGAGATATTACACAAATTTATCATTTCCAAACAGTGTTTGCTGTTGTTCAATTCTGCTGACTGTCGTATCCATTGGGCGTAATTCTAGTGTATTTTTGAGGAAATTAGAAAAGGAAAAGATATATATCTATGGAACTCGCGAAAGAATTTCTTAATAAACCCAACCCGTTGGATTAATCAACCCGAAATTGCGAAAGAAGCAGCATTTAGTTGCGTGCTATAATAACAATAAATTTCTTACGTTAAGTACTTCTAATTTCAACAATCAATAAATAGACAGCACATAAATTAAGATTAGAGAATGTATCGAATGGAATGCGCTTGCTTCTTAAGAGAATCGTATTACAGATAATTTAAATTATATCTTTTTACGAATCTACTTTACGTAAATTATATTTTGCGACAGATATTCGATAGAAAGAACATCGAATTACTCCAAGATTACGGGGATAATTACTAAAAGTTAAAGCCATACTGCTGTAGTAATAATTGTCCCTATATCAGATGGACGATCAGCAATTTCAACTGCAAGATAATTCGGTAACTTTCCCACCTCAAGGCCTCACGGTGCTTTTCGAGATTACAAATTGCTTCAATAGGACGTAGAATTTATACCGCCGAAATTATTGAGACAAACCAAATGGCATTATTCCAATTTTCTCTAAAGGAAATTAGCTATATGAACGACTTCCCCCTTGCAGTTCCTGAAACTCCCGGAGGAATTAGATTCTCCCTGATGTCAAAGAATTGTGGTGATAATCACTATCATTCTTGCTGACAAGGCATTTGGACAACGGTAGCTACGTATACAAGGTTTTGGAAAAGTTTCCTTTCGTTACAGTGAAAGTTAATAAAGAAAATAAACATACCTATAGTTGAAAATTTACTATAAACTATCAACGTGTAAGATGGCACTTGTATTCTTTGTGGCCGCACCAAAACCTGAATAATGACTACTGTAATACAATAATAGTATGTTCTCATATATACCGTGGTCCTAGTATAGTTTATGCGTATTATCTGACAATTGTTGTAACAAGATAATTCGCTATTCGTTTTTAACTTATCAGAACATATTCTATAACAACGATGCTAGTCACCTAAGGCTTACTAATATGCATATTTCCAAAACACGTGTAACCATTGAAATTCCTCGCATTTGATACCAATTTTAAGTTATTAAAATACACCGTGTTCTAAAAGATATGGTTAACGAGAAAGTATAAGTTATTGTTACCCAAATTGTTGCC
>LR737420.1:676511-700123 GCA_902655005.2 Marronus borbonicus
TCTCTTTTTATGGTCACCTTTAAAATTGATCTCAAGAAAAATATTTGTATCTTCGACTTTTAACATAATATCTTGAAGATGTAGTCTACAACAGCAGACAACAACCATTGGGTCGCGAATTTTGAGAAATGGCCGGCGGAAAAACATCTTCCTTTGGATATTCATACAGCTACACTACTTCTTTTATCGCATATCCGTTGAAATTGGAACGATTAGCAAGCAAAGGGACCATTAGGGTATAATTTTCCAGTACAAGGAATCATTCGTCTCAAGGGTCTTTAACAACTCAAAATCCGTTTACTTTTCGTCCGTTTTCCTGTTAAAAAGTATTGTACATAAACTTGACCGTGGGTTGCGTGATTTTTCAGTCATATTTTATAGATCGCAGTCGAAGATATTTTCTGATGGATTCTAACGGATTAAAATTGGACATTTGTTATTATTGAAGTGAGCGTTTAAAAGAAGCAAACAAGTAAAAAAATATAAATTTCACGTGAAGGCCAAACACGCCAAAAATATCTCGAATTGTTTCGTTCGACTTTTAGTAATGAAGCATCACCAAAAAAGATGTTTACAGCTGATTTTGCCATGGTCTCGTTTCCATTAGTGACGAATTTCATGAAGGTCGACCGAAATCGGTTGCTGTCCCAAAAAACCGTTGATGCTGTGGACAACATGATTAAAGACGATCAACCCGGGGCTTACCGTGAGATAGCAACTTAGATAATACACAATATTTAGATCTGTTCTGTAATTTGAAACGCTCAAAAAAATCGACACTTGCGAGATATTCGTGCGAGCTGGAAGCTGAAGCTAAGCAACAATCAACTGTTCCCAGATGAATTTTGATCAAGCTTCTTATTAAATGCACTCGGAATAAAATGTAATGGAACGTGGGTAACGTCACATAGCAATTTCACAATTGCTTGTATTTTTAATGTAATCCTCCTTGGATTGCTTTATGGTAAAGACTTGTAACTACAGCGAGTCTAACTTGTTCTTTATCCTAGAAAATGTATTCACGTTACCAAGATTTATCTGCTAGGCCGTGTTTATACGCCTAATGACTGATTTTCTTATTCATTCCCTTTCTGGCGGCATATAAACGAGCTCGAAGAAAAAATAGTAAGCTCACGGAAGAGTGATGGTTTCAAGATTACACGACTGGATCATGGATCTTATTTTGTCAGAAGTTTATGTTAGAGGTGTCCTGGAGACATATCCTTTAACGGAATAAGGATCATTCATTCAAGTTTATGTCAAGCATAGGACACAGCGCAAGCATAGCTTCTGGCCGATCGGGCAAGATTGCCAGTGTCTGTATAGAACGTTTTACGACCACCTTGAAAAGTAAATTATCCGGACACCATAAAACAAAGTTGAACTCAATCGATATTCTTGCTGTCCAACTTGATGTACATATACAAAGTTTAAGTCGCGACTTTAATTCTTTACGAAAAGGAGAAGGTAATATTTCGGATTGATCATCAACTTTCATTGGAAGGAAGCATTACTTTAAATAATAATACTCACAGTTAATAATTTTTAATTTTTTTTTAATAAGGTAAATTTTGTTTGTTTATTCCAATTCTTTAAAATATTATTCTTACCAACGCCTATCTAGATGAACACAAAACTTTTTTCCAGAAAAGATACGCTAACGCTTTGTTTGGGGATTAAGCTCTCACTTGAGGTAAATAAATCATTAATTCTGGGCACATCAGAAAATGTCTAGAAACAATAACACAACAAAAAAATAATGCTAAAATAGATTCTTCATGGTGTTGATGGAATCATTTACGGCAAACGCAATGCAAGGAGAAAAAAAATACACTACCCACGGACATGTTTCTGCCTATCCGGCACCATCAGCCTGGTTCCGAGACTATTTTAACTCTACCTTGTATAGTTGTTACCCCACAGTTAATTGGCACATTTTGAAACAACGAGCTAAACATTTCTTGGCGCCCTTTAGTGCCAAGAAACACATGCTGCCTGCACTTTTTTTTCTTTCTTTCTAATTTTTTCTTTCCTTGTATTGCGTTTGCCGTAAACGAGGAAACTATTTTAGTATTATAAATTATTCTATTTAACATTTTTGGGGGTATTCGCAGGGGCACAGGCGTAAACGTAATAAGTGTGGTTCATACAATCAAAGTAGATCCGTTTTAGTTTCTGAAATCTTTCACACGGGTCGTTTTCAAAAAAATCACACAGTATACTTTTTTAATTACCAGTACATCCAACTTATATTTATTATTCATGAAGTGTATCATATTAAATAAGAACTGCTTACATATTAATTTGATGAAACGGTCGGTCAATAAAATAGACAAGCGTAATTAATAAATTATGCATCGAATACTGAATTTTTATCAATTTCTAGCTTGTTTAATGCTACTTATATTACAACGTATTAAGGTATTAAATTCGTAATTAAGCGCGTTGGAGAAAGCCGGCCTAAATGTGAGAGCTTTATTTATATTAAACCTTGAGAAAGAACTAGATGTTATCCTTTTTTCTTCGAGAGTTAATATTGCGCGGATGCCACCTGGTGCCAAATCAATTATGTTACAAAATTAGTTACCTAATATCAGCTTTGGAAGATGCTGGTTCACCTCCCTCGATACATATAAATTAATATTAAATTACTCAACTAATTGATTTAGAAAATTGCTTGCGTCCTGAGTATTAAATTGAAATAAGGGATATGTATTCCTAAATTATTTTATATAACCCAAAAAAAATTAGTTGCTAAAAGTTCTGTTGTCAATATCAATGCTGATACCTTTTCGGAGTTTTTGTTAATGAGGACCTAAAATAATTATTTATCCAAACAGTTCGTAATAAAAATATTTATATGGGGTTACTTGTAAACGTCTTCATATCGTTTAAATTCATTGACATCTACAGGATGTTGCATTTAAAATAACAAAAATTAATGGCACAAATTCATTTATAACGACGATAAGAGCGAGCTTTTTTACAGACTGACTTTGGCTAAAACTTTGAAATTCTTTGTTGAGAAGAAGTTTTGGTTGCTATCAACATGTCTTGAGCAGAAAAGAGAGGACTTTTGTTATAGGAAAATTCACCAATCCTAGCTAGTTGTTTTAAAAAGTCAAATACAAATAATAAAGTATGGATAATCATCCAGGAGATCTGCTTCAGGGTAATGTAGAGTTAAAAAAGAAAAATAGCAAAATTTTACTATTAGTTGATAATCGTCCAGCACATCCTGAAGCTCCGCTAAAGCGCTTTTATGCCGCCTAATACCGGCTCAAAATTACAACCAATGGTTCAAGAAATAATTCATTGAAAAGTCGTTACAGATTTTGAGAATTTGGCTAACAAAGATGTTGGAAGCAATTGTTATTGGAAATTCTGGAGATTTTCAGTGATCATTAAAGTTCGCAACTTTTCGTGAAAGCCTACGCAGTGTTAAGTTAATAAACAATTATATAGTAGCTGTCAAAGTCATAGCCCGCATTTTACATAATTTATAAATTATTAACTTCGACATCATAGCTTACTTTGGATTTTACGTAAATTACATGTATTTTTTGGATGAAATAACAATTATTAACAACAATAACAATTGAAACATTTTCTTAAAGATACTGCAATACAAAAATCCAATACATAAAAGTAAAGCGAGATGACTACGTATTTCTTTAAAATTTGTAATTTGGGAGATGTATTGTTTTGAGTTATTTAATAGTAAGTTTAGTTTCTTTCCATTTTTTTTTTTCATAATTTTTGACTGGTCTTGTTCAATAGATGTTGTTAGAAATGGATTTATGAAATAATACAGTTTCAAAAATGATTTCCTCAAAACTCTTTTATTAACAAAAAATGAAATTTTAGTCAAAACTGCGTCGGGACCTTCTAAATTTAGTGGTGCAGTCAGATTTTTAATAAAAAAAAAACATTAATAAAATTTTGCAATTTTCGACCGGAAAAGAATAATCATAGTGCCTTGAAAATTTAAATGAACTTCTGAAACATTGTGTGGCTCATATTAATTGGTTTCACTTTAATGCAAAGTGGTTGTTTAGGTCACACTGTAGATATAAACGGTATTTTTTAAATCAAAGTGAAAAAGTAGAAAAACAAGCAAATTACTTAATACCCGTTTGTTGACAAATTACCCAAAGTATACATTCTCATAAGATTGATTCTGCGCAATTTTCTGTTAACATAGATTTCAAGTTAAAAAGAATTGATAAAAAGTAGATTTAATCACCTTTACTGTTTCATTAATTGGCTTTTCCAATATTCGGAGAAGCTTGAAATAGCGTTATTGTCAATTTGTGCGGAAAATGATGGTAAAAAAACAATGAATGAAAAAAAAGAACAAGGGTAAAATTGTTGCCGGGCGATCATAATAAGAAAATTCGAAGCATCGTTGCTAGAGAGAAACTCGAGCTCCGTTTCGTAGCCAGAAAGAGGGAGGATATCGGGTTTGCGTTGTCCGACCAATTGCTGGGCTATTATGTGCCTCTGTAATCTCTATTACGGCCATTAGTTCCTCCGTCGGTCCCACGTCCAGTAACCAAGATAATCATTATTATTTAGCGTACCGTCAATTATTGATTATTTACCACAATCATGTTACGGTCCAATTCGATGTTGTAGTACTGCTGTCAAAACAACAACGTAGCATTGACCGTTTCTATTATTACAAGTTTCCAGCACCTGCATCTACCAACATCACAATCATCTTCGTCTTACTTTAATAACAATAATAATAATAACCTTACAACACCTGTAATAACCGTATACCATAACACTATTCTTGTACTTGAACATTAATTTTATATTATTTAAGTTCCTTTTGTAGTAAAATAACGTGTTCTCAATTTTTTTTTATGTATAGGGCCACATAACAGAGACGTGAGATTTTTGCGGGCCACACCAAAAGAAACTAGATTTGCCTTAAAATTTAATCTGAAAATCACTATTTTTACATTTACAATGGGTACTAAGTATTAATTTAATAAATTTTCACAAGAAATTTGTATTGATTTTGATAGTTACGGCTGGTCGCGGCTCAATTACCTATTAAAGAATTATACAAAGTGATAGACTGCCCTGGTGAAACGTTTCCTACACTCAAAGGAAAACTCATCAAGAGATTCATCAAGCCAATCATCAGCATGGTAAACTTATACTAAAATTTTTATCACAAATTGAAAATAAATTTCCATTTGGAGATGTGAATTATCACAATTAAGTGAGGGGATTGGACCGAACCAAAGTTCTTTGATGGTTCTGTGCTGGTTAAAGTAGAGGTTCAAAAGAAAGATAAAGTAATTCCTGAACATTTTGATCTTTAATATATCCTTAATTTGAAATTACAAAAGGAAGGGACTGTTCAATGGATTTAAATCAAAGCTGAAGCTATTTACATAGATCATCACAGAAAACAATTTTTACGCAAAGAACCAATCAAAATTGCACATTTTGTTTCCAAATTACTAATAAAATTGGAAGCTGAGTTTGGAAATTGCTTCAAGATATGATTGAGAATGCAGTGTTATTGCGTATTGTTGAAAATCTGTTAAAGAGTCTAAGTTGAAATCGTACCAGCAAAGTTTCAAATTACAAATTTAACAGTTTACAAAAATTTAGATTCAACTCTTGGTGAGCTTCAAAAACTTACACAGCGGGTTTTTGCTGTATGGTAGTACATATCTCTGTGAGCAGGAAGATCTCCCATGACTGATGATTATTTACATTTACAGGCATTCATGAACTTCGCTTTAATTTTATTTAGCGCAAAACATGTCTCATTGTTATTAGTAATTGTTATTTCATCAAAAAAAATTAAAAAAAAAAAAATAATTAAAGAAATTAATCATTTATAAATAAGAATAAGAAATTGCATTTACTTCATTTTTATTTTTTTTATTCATTTTGATCTACCTTAGTTAGTGGATGTTATAAGAACCAAATTTGTAAAATAATGTACTGTAAATGAATATATATTGGCTTCTTTATTATAAATGATTGTTTGGTTCATTTTCTGAGTTCAGTGGTTTAATGAGAAAAATCATGAATAAAATTTTGCTATTTTCGAACTCTCGAACTTCGAACTCGAAAAAATAATAAAAAATAATAGTGCGAACTTCTGAAATTTTGTGTGATTGATCCACTATGTATTCAAAAGAAATTGTTTCATTTTAATGTAAAATATGAATTCCACAAGGGTTCTTCAATTTCAAACGGATATGTGTTTTTATATGTTTTTTTGTTATCTAACATTTCACATCTATAATTTTTGTGGTAAAGTGAATTAATTATTATTATACAGTGTCGTTTGCACTTTCGGTATGAATTTCTAGAGAAGCGAACTTTTCAAGCACTAAATGTGTAATTTAAATTACTTTAAAATAATGAAATATTCATACAACTTTCAAAGTTATATAAATTTTCTATCTGTTGTAGCTTATATTATTTTTACCATTTAAAAGTGATGATAGCAATTCGGTATATTCCGAAAACCCAGAAAAATTACAAATTTTGTTCTGGCCAGAGATGTGTATAAACACAATGTAAACAATGTAAGTTATGAATTGTAATAAGGAATAATAAAATAATACATGCATTTATGTTATTTCAATAAAATATGTCTTATGTTGTAAATATAAATTTTGGAAAAATGATAAAATAATAAATCATTTCATGAAGTTTCAATTATTTATTTCACAAATTTATTTCTACCATTTTTTGTTTTTTTTTTTGAGTATGGGGTGATTGGTTATTTTCTATACACTATCACAAAGTAAAAATTACGTTAAATTTTTAATATCTGATTGATTTACTACTTATATTCCAAAATTAGACAGTTTTTCATTTAAATGTAATTTTTCATTATATTGCTTTTTATCACATATGATAACGGGTTCGACTTACAAAACAACTGCAACAGTGTTAACTCTGATATCTATCAGCTTGTTTTATCAATATAAATATTTTATTTCACAAACGTAATAAAATCCGAAAAAGCACATTTGAAAATGTTCTTATACGTCTGCTTAAGCCATCCCTAAACAAATCAAGTCCAAACATGTAATTTATTAGGATTCGAAAGAATTGCCTACATGTTCTGTTTCATTTGTGGAGAAAAGGTAACGTATGGCAACATTTTGTTGTAAAAATAGGTGAGAAAAAATTGTAATGAAGCGATTCAAGGATTATCATCCTGTTGGAAGCTGAATAAAATGAATTGGAAAAAATAAACCATTTCTTCAAATATTTTATCGCTATCAAACTTAAGGTTGATATTCTGCTATTAACTTTAAAACCGCGCACTTCAAAATTTTGAAAAAATCATGAATGGTAACGGTTTTTAAATATTTACAAAAAACCGAACATTTCTTATTATAACTACAATAAAACGTACATAAATTTCTTTGGAATTTTTATATGGTTTTTTGTTCACTAAAAATGCACTATGGATTTTTTGCACATTTTTGAATCTGGAGTTTTTTTGTTATAAAACAACTACCAGGTGTGTCGGTAATTCTTTTCCGGTTTTTTCGCTAAAGAAAACACGTTACTTAGAATGGATAGTTAAAATTTATTTATTCAAAGTATTGGCCATTTGATTCTATACATTTTGTCCATCTCTCAGGCAATTTATGAATGCCATTCCAAAAGAACAGTTCCTCCTTTGAGCTAAACCATTCATCGAGCCATTTTTTAACTTCTTCGAAATCGGCGAAGTGCTGCTCTGCAAGCGCGTGCCCCATCGATGCGAAAAGGTGGTAGTCGGATGGAGCCAGGTCTGGAGAGTACGGCGGGTGCGATAAAACTTCCCATCCAAGTGATTTCAACATTTCTTTGACTGGTTTTGCTGTATGAGACGGCGCGTTGTCATGTTGCAAAATCACTTTATCATGTCTTTCAGCGTATTGTGGACGTTTTTCGATCAATGCACAGTTCAAATTGATCATTTGTTGTCGGTAGCGATCACTATTAACTGTTTCTCCCGGTTTCAACAGTTCATAATATACGACACCAATCTGGTCCCACCAGACACAGAGCATGGTCTTGCGACCAAAGCGATTTGGCCTTGCAGTCGATGGGCCAGCTTCGCCAGGTGATAACCATGATTTTTTTCGCTTGGGATTTTCGAAATAAATCCATTTTTCATCACCCGTTACTATTCGATGCAGAAATGACTTCCTTTCATACCTTTGAAGCAGAATTTCACTAACGATTTTTCGATTTTCCATTTGTCTGTCATTCAATTCATGTGGCACCCATCTCCCCATCTTTTGGATCTTTCCCATAGCTTGTAATCGTTCACAAATTGCTACTCGGCCCACATTCAACTTTTCTGCTAATTGTTTTTGAGTTTGTGTTGAGTCTTCATCCAATAGCTCCTGCAATTCGGCGTCTTCAAACGTTTTCGGCCTACCAGGACGTTCTTTATCTTGAACGTTGAAATCACCACATTTGAATTGTCGAAACCACGTTTCACATGTTCTTATGGTTGGAGCATGCTCACCGTAAGTCTCTACTAGCAAACGATGACTTTCAGCGGCTTTTTTCTTTTGATGAAACAAGAAAAGTAATGCGTGCCGCAAATGCACGTTTTCAGGCACAAAACTCGACATTTTCAAAAAATTATAAATCTATAACGCTGTTATTTTGGCGGAACGTAACTTGTGTAGTTTTAAGGTTAATGTCAGTAGAATAAAATTACATATGTATCAAATCATAACATTTCATACTTATGGCCAGTGACATCTGCCGGAAAAACCGGAAAGGAATTACCGACACACCTGGTAGACTACATTATTTTGTCCGTACTTGTCTACTACGCTATTTATTATTTAACTAAATAATATGTGTAGAAAAATGTTGCTCGATGGAATTGCACTGTAAGAGATAACGTTTACACATTTGCTTTAATAAGTGCCTTCAGGGAAACAAAAGTTTATCATATTTCTCCACAGCACTATACGCTTTCAAACGAAAAACTTATCTGCGTAGCTTCATATTTAATTTATTAAAGGACGCTTTTAGGTACTGGAGAATATCTATAAAAAGATTCTAGAAGAGCTTCCTTATTAGATTTTGTACAATATATTCGAGTTCCAATCAAGATAATGAAATAACATGATCAAATTTGGCGACCATATTGATAGAATCTGGCTGATCGTTGCAAAAAATCGTCGATGTCTTGCCGAAATCTTCAAGAAAATATGGCGTTAAAGGTATCGGTCGTTAAAGAAACAGTGGCGTTTCGCAACAACCTCAAATGATGTAAATTGTCTCAAAAATTAAATTAGATTTTGAAGAATTTTGAAAAAATACACATTCAAAATACCGAAAAAAATTAATTTCAATTCCTTTGGGGAATTATATATAAGTAACGGTCGCTTGATTTCTAACGTGCTGCGGAAATAACACTTAATGATGTGTTATGTTATTTTATATAATCCATTTGATACACTGGTCAAATCACTTCAGAGCATCTGGATCTTTTTCTTCCTTTCTTCTTCATCTTCCTTATTGCTTGTTTAATCCGCTGCTAATGATGAAATTATCCGTTCATCCGTATCGCTAGAATCGCCTTCCAAAAGCCGATGTATAATTTAGTTGTTGGTTATATCGGTTTGGAGAATGTAATCTTGCGTATTTCCTCACAATTTTGATGAGGATTTGATGGAATTCAGTATCTTCAGCAACCTGGACCTTTAATGATCTGCGTCGTAACATGCGAACGAAATAGAATCCTTATAACAAGTGAATTATCGAATGAGGAAATGAAATAAATACCTCATTTCACAATCAGCGTCAGATTCCTTATTTTCATAATTTCTCTCGTTTTGGCTCATCCACATCTTTTTCACCTTAATCTTTGTTCCATTTATCCAGTTGCATTTGACGTGTTATCTTCTTAACTCCGACATTGTACATTGAGAGTGTTTTCTGGGGAAGAAGGTTAAGTTGAAACGAAGGAAATTATAAATAGAAATAATTTTAAACTTTCCTTTATCCTCTACTATCATGCAAAGGTAATTTTAAAGAATGTATTAAAGATGTTTCTTTCTTCTTTTTGGTCGCGTTTCTGCTGCTATTAGAAGAAAATTACGAATTTCAACTTTGCACCGTTGGTTCGTTTTTTAATTTTATTTCTAATAATTTTTGTACTCGTATAAACTTTTTAATTTCCAGCTTTTATGAAATGTTGACGTTGTGGTAAATAAAGTTAAAATTCAATTAAAACTTGATAACCTGTTTCTTCCCTTTTAGAATATCAAAAACCTTGACGAGGAGTTGTTGATGACATATTTACGCCTGAGGACTTGTTTGTAAATAAGTTGAAGATACCAATTTTTTTTTGTTTTTCCTTTGCAGGGGATGGAGCTGATGAGCAGCCATTTGTTTCGGAGAAAATGTCGGGTTACGAGACCAACCTCTACCTCTATTCGGTAAGTCTTTTATTAATAATAATATAATTCCAGGAAGTAATTATTGATAAATGATAATGAATATTAGGAAGAGATGGAGGATCGTCCACGAATTTCAACCCTCATTAACTCACTTGCCAATTATTCGAATACCATTCCTCCAGCATCTGCTGATCCTGATGCACGACCTGCGTCAGGAGGAGCTCGCATGGGAACCTTGATAGGTGTTTATTTACCTTGCATTCAAAATATTTTCGGTGTGATATTGTTCATTCGTCTTACTTGGGTTGTCGGAACCGCCGGTGTTATACAAGGATTCTTGATTGTCTTATGCTGCTGTTGTGTCACTATGCTAACCGCTATTTCCATGTCGGCCATTGCCACCAACGGAGTTGTACCGGGCGGAGGCAGCTACTTCATGATTTCGAGATCCTTAGGTCCGGAGTTTGGCGGAGCTGTGGGGATGTTATTCTATACAGGAACGACTTTGGCAGCTGCTATGTACATCGTGGGCGCTGTTGAGATAGTATTGGTAAGATTTTTACACGTAGATTTTGAGAAATCAGAATTTGAATCTTCATTTCTAACCTAGATAACCACAAGACTTGCTTAATTCCGTCGTATGCATTTCTGACTTTGAAATTCCTTCAGTTCCGACTAGGGTTTGTATAAACCGGTTTTCAAATTTTATTCAATTCAATTCTTTTAATTATCGTTTCTTAGTTGTTATGAATATTCTACCACAACATTAATTATCTTCGTGACGATCAAGAAACGAACCCGAACTTATTTACTTTTTAACACCCTGTATATGTATTAAACCATGCAAGTTTAAAAACCGGTTTTTGAAAACCGACAAACCCCAGTTTGCACATTAGATTTTAAGGATTTTGGGAGAATTAAATTTAGAACCTCTTTGTTTCCTGTATATTAACTCGATTCCAGTTTAAAATGGAATTTAAATTCTGTTGCATTTAGCGAAATGAAGCAAAAGACATAGGATTCGACTCGTTGTTTGCTTAAGAATGAAATGTCGGTAACCTTCGTGTATTTAATTAAAAAGAAAGTTGGACTAAGTTAGGGAAAAGGAAATTATTTTGTGCACCTTAATTAAAATTTATTGCTTAATTATTGAGATTAAATCTAACAGCAGCAGTCAGCTTAAAGAGTTGGGAGCGGAAAGAATTTGCTCAAAATTAAAAACGGTTTGTTTTGTAATTTAGGCTCAGGGTCATCAAAGAAAAAGGGTCGCGACGAATAGCCGGTAAAGCAAAGGTGGCGTATTTATAAATAATTTATAAGTGGAAAAGCTTACGTGCTGCCAAGTTGGATACGTAGTATTGGTGCTATTAATTCATAGCTTCATTAAAATTTACCGAACCCAATATAGTGCTGCAACAAGAGAAAATGTAAATCCAAACGGAGGCCAAGGGCTCGTTGCTCTTGACTCGACCTAATTCTCGGGCTTCGCATTCGATATCGGAATATACTCACTTATTTGCAGAATTTACGAAAAGGTAATTTCGAGTCAATTCTTAAGGACACGGAAAAAACATTTAAACTTTGCTTTTAGTAAGCGATATTCGAGAAGTTCTAACAAGTTCGAAGAGAAGTCTAATGAATAACTTTAAAGTGATGACCGTTGTAACAGATAAATTCGGCCAACTTCCCAGATACTTTCGAACGACGGTGACGGCCATTGAAAATGAAGAATACCCTTTGCGGAGACGAACTATCGTTTAATAGAAGAGATTTAGGATTTAACGTTAGATTTTTTTTTCTTCCCATATTTAAAGACGTCACGTGTAATATCTGATGCTTTCCGTAAAGTCAACAATAACGCTGGATTGATTTCCCTCAGCGTTGAATGTCATAATCCCCGCCCTTCATTCCAGTATGTGTATTTACCGTCAGTTATGGCGAGGATTAATCGAGTGACAGATTAACAACACTATACAGGTCCGGGCAAAAGTATCGGGTTATTTCCAACTTCCAACTCGAAATTTCTTCTGCAAAAATGAATACGGGAAATTTTGACAAATTTATTCGTGCTTTTATACGAGGCATCTATAAAACATGTACTGTATTTAACACGAACATTAAAATGTCGTTGTGTGTGCGTATTATTTGCTTCATTTCGTTAACGCTAATTTACACATTATGTATATTACTTATATTCACAAAAATTAACGTAGTAGGTTTTTCCAGACATATATCGCACCAAGCTTGTCGATATTCGATTTAACTCAAAACGCAAGTGCTATGTACAACAATTTTCGTATATATGGAACTGTTCTTCTAATGGTGATGGGGACAATCGTATTTATTGGTGTCAAATTTGTCAATAAATTTGCCACCGTAGCACTTGCATGCGTCATTGTATCCATTCTGGCTGTGTATGTCGGAATTTTTGCAAATTTCAACGGCAATGACAACTTACAGTTAGTATTCGTTTCTATTAGAACAAATTACAAAGAAAGAAAAAAAAGTAACGAATAACGTGGATTTGGTACTTAGGAGAAGTTATTTCCTTTGAATTCTAATTTTAATTGGAAATTTGAGATATAAATGGGAACGGATCCGACAAACAACAAACAATGTCAGACAAGAGAAAGTGTCAAGGTTAATTGTAAATTCACCAATTAAAATGTAATCGGTGTTTACGCCGACGTCGGGGTTGGACCCGTTTGGCATGTGTTAATGTAAATAAGACGTTCGACTTAATGGAATTAATTCTAATAATAACCTTGAACTTCTCCTAGGATCCCCAGATGCTGTTACAGTAACTTAGAAATTAACTGGAAATTTAACACCGTCATTAACATACAAATTTAGGTTATCGTTATTTTATCTTCTCAATTTGCAGCCTGTGCGTTTTGGGTAATCGCCTGCTCAGAGATGTCGGAATAGAGAATTGTAACAAAACCGAAGGTGGAGTTCTCTATAAGATCTTTTGCAACGTTACGTGCGATCCATATTTTCAAAATAATGAGGTATCCATCGTTCAAGGCATAAAAGGAATTGCATCCGGTGTTCTGCTAGGTATATTCTTACTTTATACTTTAGCGACGCCCGCTTAAATCCAATTCCTTTCTAGATAATTTGTACGACAGCTTCTTGGAAGCTGGACAATTCATCGCCAGAGGTAATGCGAAGGAGGATATCAACAATAATGATGCTACTCAAACGTTCAACCAAGTTGTCGCCGATATAACGACTTCCTTTACTATTCTAACCGGTATTTTTTTCCCGTCAGTAACCGGTATCATGGCCGGTTCTAATCGTTCAGGAGACTTAGCCGATGCTCAAAAATCCATACCAATCGGAACAATTTGTGCTATCTTAACAACTTCAACCGTCTATCTATCCGCTGTAGTTTTGTTCGGATCGACCGTTGACAATTTGCTATTACGAGACAAGTTCGGCGTGTCAATCGGAGGAAGGTTAGTCGTTGCTAACATTGCTTGGCCGAACGAATGGGTTATTTTGATCGGATCTTTCTTATCCACCCTTGGAGCTGGACTACAATCGCTAACTGGAGCCCCGCGTTTACTACAAGCCATCGCCAAAGACGGGATTATTCCGTTTCTATCTCCTTTTGCGGTATCTTCCAGCCGAGGAGAGCCTACTCGAGCTCTAATTTTGACCATCCTCATCTGTCAATGCGGAATCCTCCTAGGCAATGTTGATTATTTAGCCCCGTTGTTGTCCATGTTCTTCCTCATGTGTTACGGTTTCGTGAATCTAGCTTGCGCTCTGCAAACGCTATTGCGGACCCCCAATTGGAGACCGAGATTCAAGTACTACCACTGGTCGTTATCTTTCATCGGATTATCCCTGTGTATTGGGATAATGTTCATGTCGTCATGGTATTACGCTTTGGTCGCAATGGGTATGGCAGTATTGATTTACAAATACATTGAATATAGAGGGTATGTTTTCAAATAATAATGAGGATGTTGATTGAAACGCAATTATGTTTCAGAGCTGAGAAGGAATGGGGCGATGGTATTCGAGGTTTAGCTCTGTCTGCGGCTAGGTATTCTCTTCTACGTCTGGAAGAGGGTCCTCCTCACACTAAGAATTGGAGACCACAGATTTTAATACTCGTTAAGTTGACTGGCGATCTCGTACCGAAATATAGGAAATTGTTTTCGTTTGCTTCCCAATTGAAAGCCGGGAAAGGTTTAACCGTTTGCGCGTCCGTGATTAACGGCGATTTCACACGATCCTATGGAGAAGCTATGGCTGCTAAGCAAAGTCTTAGAAAAACGGTTGATGAAGAACGCGTTAAAGGATTTGTCGATATCTTAGTAGCCAGCAATGTCGTAGATGGATTATGCCATTTGTACGTTATTTCCAATTGATCTAAATATTCATTCATAACTCTTCATCGATGTTGTAGGGTTCAAACGACCGGTCTCGGCGGTATGAAGCCTAATACGGTTATTTTAGGATGGCCGTACGGTTGGCGACAATCCGAAGACGATAGGACTTGGCAGGTATTCTTACAAACAGTTAGGAATGTTACAGCAGCTCGCATGGCGCTGCTAGTACCGAAAGGCATTAATTTCTTCCCCGATTCGACTGAGAAATTCGTCGGTAATATTGATGTCTGGTGGATTGTACACGATGGCGGCCTGTTGATGTTATTACCTTTCCTTTTGAAACAACATCGCACCTGGAAGAATTGCAAGATGAGGATCTTTACAGTAGCCCAGATGGAAGATAACTCTATACAGATGAAGAAAGATTTGAAGATGTTCTTGTATCATTTGAGGATTGAGGCCGAAGTGGAGGTTGTGGAAATGGTACGCTGAATCTTCTAAATCGACATATTGCGTATTGCAATGATTTCGTTTATTTTTCAGATGGACAGCGATATCTCGGCCTACACATACGAACGTACGCTAATGATGGAACAACGCAATCAAATGCTGCGCGAATTGAGATTGAACAAAAAAGAAAGCATGGGGGTGGTAAGTATGTAACGAAAATAGCTTATTGTCTTAGGTATCTCACATGTAAGCATTGTATTCTAAACACTTGTACTTGGCTTGCAAGGTACAGTCTTTGGTGGATTTCAATCAAGTATCAGCGGAAGAAAAACTGCCTCTGGTAACGCAAGTGTTACGCTAGAGATCATGGTTTATTAATTTATGCATGTTTTTATTGCGTTCGACATCATCAGTATATAAGAGAACTTTTTAGTTTCCCTATCTCAACTAATTTTCTACTTAATTGTTTTTTATTTTACATGCGAGGACACCATCACTTGTGCCATAGTTTTTTTTTAACAGTAATCCTATTTTAAGCTTCCTGAGTTAGAATTCATTCAACATCTCGATGCTACGTCTATTAATAATCACGATTTTATCCGATTTAGGTACAATCGATCGTCGATCAACACCATCCAGATGCTAAAATCCCTACCAAGGTTAGATTCCAAGAACCGGGCGCTGAGAGTGCAATAGAATGTGACGAAGAAGAGCCATCGAACGAAGTGGTAAAAAATCGGTAACATTGAACTCGGAACAGATGTCATAACGTACTATAATTTTTAGCTGTTGGCTGGCGAAGAGAAGGCAGTTTGTGAAAATAATGTCAAAGAAAAGGACGATTCTTCAGAAAAGGAAGCAGTTATTGAAGATATTATGGCGGAAGCGTCAGAGGAATCCGAAACAAAATCGACTAACCTAACACCGTACGCACTGCTTCGTGCTCATGATGGAGTGATTAATAATGAGATTGATTTCAGAGACGAAGGGAACGTCAGGAGGATGCATACCGCCGTTAAATTGAACGAGGTCGTAGTGAATCGTTCGCACGATGCTCAGTTGGTGATTTTGAACCTACCAGGACCTCCTAAAGACACCAAACTAGAACGCGAATCCAACTGTAATGATTTTATGATTTCGCTTTGCTTATTTTGATCGGTCTAATCGAGTCTTTCGTGCAATTTCAGACATGGAATTCCTCGAAGTACTAACCGAAGGTTTGGAAAGAGTATTGATGGTTAGAGGAGGCGGCCAAGAAGTAATAACAATCTATTCGTAATATGCATTCTTCGTACAAGTGATTTTTATCATAAAGAGAAAATAGTGAAACCAAAGACATATTTATTTATTCTTCTTAATGTTTATAATTAGTTTTTAACTCGAGATTGTCACTGTTTTACGCAATAGTAACATAACAACAGTACCAACCCGAGAAATGCAAAACGTGGGCGAAATTGAGCGATTCAAAAAAAAAAACGATACATTTAATTATTAGTACGTCGACGATTGATTGATGCTGTGTCAAATCAAAATGTTAGTGAAAATTTAAATTATCTATTCGAAATAACTGCGAGATGCTCACTTTTCTACATCTAGATGGAGCTAAAACGTGCATGCAGTGTTTTGGATTCTTCGTAGGATTTTAGCTGAAATTAAAAAATTACAAAAAAAATAACGATACGTTGTAGAGTCTAGTGATAACGAAAAAAAAGTTATACATCTAAATAAGATAAAATATGTTCTTTACGATGTAGTTCTGTTGTTCAAAAAAAAAATCATTTATGTCAAAGTTCTATGAATTGTTACTTTTCATAATATTTTTATTTTTGACTATCGTTTTATTCATTCATATACATACATATATGTATACCCAAAGTATGTCTATATATATATTGGAGAATTTTCCTATGTACAATCCGTTTTTTGTATTTATACAGAGTCATCTAAAAATTGTTTCTGTGTATAGCGACGTCTTCAAGAAATCGCAATTCGTTTTGTTTCGGACTACACTGTATACCTCGGTATCTTCGCTTACTAAGTGAAACACACTTGGTTTTACATGTCCGTTCCGATACAACATCTATAATTTATAGATGACGCTGCTATGAAGTAAGTTGATATTTTTAAGTGAGCAAATGAATAAGAAAACAAAATAATTACATTTACGTACATGACAAATTATATAACTAAGTAATAAACATTTTATCGTTAAAATGCATGAGTGAAGTCACTGAAAACATCAACTTTTTAGAATAAATATATTAATTAATACTATTAAGTATACAAATACTTCAAATTGAGCAATATTTTACTTGGAGTCGGTAAATTTGACCTCGGCTTGTTTCAGCCCTTCGAAGCTATTGATTACTAGCGAAGATGGCGAAAAGGTTTCTAAAGTCGGTGTTAAACGGATCGGCTCTGCAACTAATGTGAATGTCAAATTATAAATAAGAAAGGTGATAGTATTTGCGGATGTTAAAACAAAACAAGTGTAACATGCGTGACATATGGGTCATAAACATCATATATAGATGAACGGAATAACCAGGCTATTTTCTATTTGCTCCATTTTCTTCTTTCTTCTAGTCTTACGAATACACGATTTAAAAAATATCTTAAGCACTAGTAGAGCATAGTCGAATAAATATTATTGCACCATGATGTTCTGTTCAGAAATCTTAAAATATTCAAATAAATAACGATGTTAGATTGTGTAGAACAACTTTCTGTTTTTTTTTTGTAGTATTTAGAAATCGCCTGGGTCTATTTAACATCAGTCTATACGACGTTAAACAAAGTGAAAAATACTATTCGGAGCTTTTTGTTTGTTTTTTTGCTTCTAAACAGAAAGCTCGCCTGTCCATCTATGGCCTGTGTGTAGTGATAGAGCACTAGTGATCTCAACTAGCCTTAAAGGTACCTTGATACATTGAATCCTATTTATTTCAAACGTAATATGTATAAACTAGCGTTGCCAGATTACGCCATTTTACATCAACTACCTATGACTGTTGATGGTAGTTCATTAGAAAAGAAATTACAAAACAGGAGAAGACAACTAGACGACAAACCAAAAACGAAAATTCCGGTGGTGTAATTGGAAAAACTCAAGGGCGGTATATTGTCCCATAAATAGAGGAGAAATAAACGGAACATACGCCCCTCATGTTTTCGTTTTTTCGTTTCTTTTTATCGATAATTATTGTAATTTTTGTGATCACTAGAAAATTTTGTAAATGGCGCAATCTGTTTTATCTTATATGACCATGTGTTCATTGGATAAAAATATGAAATAAAATTGTGTATAGTAGAAAGGAATGTGTTACTTATGAACCGATGCTTTTCTAGAAAACCGCCCCTTGACGCAAATGATGTCATCCTTGGAATTCCTCAAGAATTGAAGGCCTAAACGGGATGTAAGTATGCAACCAAATCAACACAAAATGCATTTAAAGTCAAATTGCAACGTGCAGCGACATCTATTGTATAGCTCTACACAAGACTGACAAGTTGCATCGTTATTGCAGGAATCTAAATAGAAAAAATCTAAGCAAAGAAGCAGAAAACTTATTTTCTATATTTAAACACTCAAATAGAGAGGGAGTTATTTGTGGCTGGTTAAATGTCAAATATTCTGTTGGAAAGGTGAACGCCCTAACAAAGTGATCTAAAGAGAAGCTCCCCTTGTAGGGTCTCTTAATATTCCTAGTTTAAACGTAGATTTTCCAACAACATAAGAAATCCTGGTAAATTGCGAAACCAATAAAAAAAAGAAAACGTGTTGCTGGATCAATCTGCCATTATATGCTGTCCATTTTCCGAGTTTCGTTCCAAGGTTTTAGCACCTTACACCATTCAAATTTTATCGAAGGTAAAGTATGTGATCATAATTATATTTTGTAAACTAATACTACGATTTAGTGCGTTTTTGTATAAATATTAGGTAAATATCAATTACATTTTATGTATCTAGGTACATGGAAGTCGAGGCCTTTTTATTCCATTTTCCTATATTCAAGCAAATTGCCACCTCAAAAAGGTTCTTATACAGTGTCTGAACAAGCCAGATTAGAGAAACTTGCATTTAAAACCTGTCGAAAAGGTAACCAAACAACTAACGACTTCAGTATATTAAAATGGTATCGTTAATAACTAACATAAAATGTCATCTGTTCCAGAATATTGCTCCCAATGTATTTCCACCGACATCTTCAACAATTGAACTATGTCCAATTAAAAATGAAGATTAGAAAGATGTGGGAATGTGGATAAGAAATTGATTGGATTGGAAGTGACATTCTTGCCATAATACAATACAATAACATAACTCGGAAGCCATTGATTTCATATTTTTGATAGAGTTTAGAGTAAAAGGTAAGTTATTGATATCACTTTTCTTTAATATTTTGATATTTCTAAATCTAGTAGTATGTTTAGTTTTAACGAATTAACGATTTATGTGCATACTAATGGAGGAAAGCTGAAGCTTTGCCAAGTTCAAAGTGAGGATTCTTTTTTTTTTTAGGAATTGAAAGGAAAGTACTGAAAAATGTGCTATTTCCAGGTTATGTTTGCAGGGTTTCTTTTTTTACGTTTCTGAGAAAAATTTCCATTGGTAGTGATAGATGTAAAAGTGAAAGTTATCAAAAATAACTAATAACTTGTCGAAACAAATACGAAATTCATAATTTGAGGGATCTTGTCTCTAGGTTATCCTTTATTGTCATGATGTAAATGTTCGATGAAATGTATTTATCATCAGGAGTGCAATTCTGACCTTCATATATGATCACTGCAATGTAATGTTATATTTTTTCTGTGGGCTTGTTTGTGAGGAAGACTAATTTTGCTTCGTCACCATGTCACGCATTTAAAATTGGAAACATTTTTAACAGGCAAAAAGGCAAAAAATAAGTATAAAAGTAAATGAATAGTAGTATTATGAAATATAAAACACATCCTTCCTTTATTAGAATTTTAATTCACTACATCATTGTCTTAACGATTAATTTATATTTATAAACATTAATTCATGTTGCGCAGAGAAATTTCCCTAATTAATTTCTTAATTCGTTTTTGGAATTTAGCACTTGTGTGCCTTTTTGGTTTCTTTTAGTACCTTTTAGAATGCACGCAGAAATAGCACTTTTTGAACTGATATTTAAGCAGTTTCATTTCATTATCTAAAAAGAGAGAGTGTTCATTTTGGACTCTATGAATCATAATAATTGTAAAGATTCTGGTCTATACGTATCCTTATATAGAAATTATGCATGATTTATTGTATTGATAGGTGCATAGAAATAGTCTCCCCTATAACTCAAACTACTTGCGACACCACCACCCTATTGTCATTTTATACAATATACGGTAAGGCTGTAAACTAGAACGTACTCGAATACTGTGGCACTGGAACACTGAAACACTTCACTATTACCCCTTACCTAAGGCAATACTGAACTCAAAGTTCAGTATTACTGCTGAAGATGATAGCTTAGCTATCATCTCCATCATCATCATTTTCTATGTTAAATTCATATATAGGTGATTTACAAGTAACGAACCAGGCACCAACTTTGTTATTTTAAATGAAACGCCTTACATATTCTTCCATCTCTAAAATTAAATCTATAATGTATTTGTTTATTTTTAAGTAAATGAGTATCATTGTCGATAACCACAACACGAGTAAATCTATTAGATATAATACGTTGAGTCTAACGTTTCGATAGACAAAAGTCATCTTCAAGAGAAAAATTGTCTTTTCTTGAGGAAGATGACTTTTGTCCATCGAAACGTTAGGCTACGCTCGAGTTGTTTTTTTTTTCAATTTAAACCGAATTGGCCAACAAAAAAACTAAAGGTTTTGTATTTTAGAAGTTTGTTGGTTTATTTCTAGACGGAAAAATTAAATATATAAAATATACAGTTCCATTTAAAATAACAAAGTAAGTGTATGATTGGCTGCTTATCGATGATCCCATTTGCATTGACATATTTTTGAGATACCTTATATAATAGACACAGTTATAATTATAGGTTGGAACACTCTGTATACGTACATTTTCGTTTGTTAGATATTTACAATTTATTTTATTTTAATAGGTAACTAAGATCCTTCAGATCCAACTCACCAAGGAAACGGAACAAGGAAGCTGTCAAAGTTGGTTATAAAAGAAAAAAGCTTTGGAAAACTTCAACAACCGCCTCTGATGGTTTAGTAAGTGTATTTGTATGTGACCCCGGTCTTAGCGTAGAATGTTCTAAATTTCTTGTATTATGCATTATATAAAGGAACTGTACTAAATTATTTATAGACTATTTTATGTTATATGTATGTACAATTTATAGCAGGCAAGCCATGTTCCTTTTTTATATCTTAAAAATATTTTGCAATATACAATGTAACCTATCAAAGTTATTAGTTTTTTTTAAACATTCTGTATGTTGCAAAATATTTTTATTTATTGTTAGTGATTTAAAGTAGATTCAAACAACCTAGATGTTACCTACGAGGTTGAGGCGTTTTACTAAGTACTGTTTTACTTAGTTAACTTTTTGTACAATGATGAAATAATCTCTCAATTCTGCTATTAGTATTATTACTAAATCTATCTCTTAATGGTAGTTATATGGTAATTATCAGAGCATAATGTAAAAATATTTGTAGCTTCCCAGTGCGATGAATCTACAGATTGGCACAATCAAGTTATGTTTTTGTTCTCTACATCACATTGTGAATATTTTTTATTAAAAATGTCCAAAACTATGACAGTGGAGTGTATTGTACCCCTGATAGAAATATAATATTCTGTTAAAAAGTACTTTTGTTGTGCCACTCTATAGATAATCATTTTATAAAGATAAAAATATTTTGGGGTTGTACGCTGATGACTACTGTATACGTCTATAAATACATGAACATGTAAAATTTTAGTTTGACTCGCCTTCTGTAAATATCTCCACACTTATTAGACTAAGATGTAATGTAGTGTAAAATTCAAAAATATAATGTGCATGTATTTGGAAATTGACTTAGTTGCGCCACATTGTAGTTACAAATGGTTTTTGCAAACTGTTGACTCATCCTGTATATATCCTGCTAATGTTTGTAAATTCACCTTATCTAAAATGTAGTGCGTGTATATTGTTTTAATGGAATACACTGTATAATTATATTATTTTTGTATTCTACATTATATTTTGTAGATATTTGCAGTTCCTTTAATTTCTCTTTTGCAGATGTTTATAGAGGACATACATTAATATGTTTTACTGTGTCTATAAATATAATGTGTTTTGGTTATGTTTCGTTGGTAAAATTAACATAAATTATTTAAGTTCTACGCTATTCTTCAGTGTTTTGAAGTCGTTTCCTTTTTCTAGACAGATGGCACTTTTAAATAATTTATGGTTAGAAGACCCAACAAACCATTTAATTAGGGTATACTGTACATCGTTAGTGGAATTCGCTTTTGAAAAGTGAATATAAAATATATTAATTGCCTATTGATTTTATAAATTCCTCAAAATTCCTTTCTTCATAGTGCACGATATAACACGATGCGAAATCCCGTTTACAAATTAAGCAAGTTTTGCTAAATTAAAAATGGTTCCAGAAAATTCCACCAGGGGGCGACGTTGCCCCAGATTTCAGAAAGACCACGGGAAAAGTTACGTCATTATTTCCGAAATATTATAAGTGTTATTACTTACAGAGTGTTAATTTTTCCTTGAACGGTCTTTGTAGTTACATGTACGATTTAGAGCTTTTCAGTATTTTGTATTTAACAAATTAAAACGCAGTGTTCCAAACAGAACAAATTTATTTTTAATTATACTTTATTTTACGTGTCATTCTTATTCTATATTCACAAATATATATAAATTATAACAATTATTCTAACATAATATTTTATAATATACGGAATGGTCCAAATTAAGAGGCCACTATTGCCGTCTCTCTTATTATTGGCTATGAAGTCGGCTAAATTGGTAAGTATTTTCGCTGCTCGTTAATATGTAGTTACCAGTAAAATAATTGAACACCCTGTATATATTTTTTGACATTTTGAAGCGTAATTCATGATATAAAACCTTTGTAGACTGTTGTTCTGAAATAAACAATACGAAAAGTACTTTGATTCTTTGTTCCAATTAAAGATTGTAGCCTAATAAGTATTTACAGTAGGTTGTTCTTACTCCATGCAACACCAAATAGTTTATGTTTAAATATCAAAGAAGCCCATTTGACAATGAAAGGCGATAGAAATTTATGTAATGTTGAACTTCGACCCTTTATTTTAGGGTATAGAACGTTAATCTGGGATAATTAACATTAATATATGCATTAATTTAGTTTAAGAAAGTAAATTAACCTGACGGGCGATTTCTGCCACCTCCT
>LR737420.1:720123-749543 GCA_902655005.2 Marronus borbonicus
TTCTGAAGAAGCTGACAGCATGGTCAGCGAAACGTCAAGTAAAATATTAACTACACGACATCACCCGAAAGACATTTCTACTACAAATACAGATAATCTATCCTTACAAATATTTTCTACTATAAGGTAAATGTACGAGACAAAAATGTTTGCTTTTGAAAGCAGAAAAGAGTAAATATCATAAGAGCAAAAAAATAGTTTTTGCTTGTTCTAAATCACACATATAAATATAAATTTCCCAATTCTGCGCATTTGAATTAATTTCTAAAACGAATTAATTATGCTTTCACAAATAAACAAGCTGAAATATTTAAAATGCGAAAACTTGAACAACCTAATATAGTAAGCAAAATTATTTCAAATATCTCTATTTTTATCTTTTAATTCCTTAAAATTACTTTTTCCCATTGTTTAACAATATATCCCGACGGATTTTGTACATGATTAAGATCTACAGCAAAATTGCAAAATATGTATCAACATTCTGCAACAAACACCCGCCGGTCCACATGCTTTAATCCAAACCCATACGTTTGTTGTAAATCTTTAAAGATTCGTCCGTTTTTCCCAAAAATTTAAATTTTAGGGCAGATACTCTAATGCAAAACTAATTCTATGTTACTTATTCAAGTCACTAAGAAATCGCTTCTTGACAACCATTTAATTTCATTTCTTGTTTTATTTTCATTGTAAAATTCAATAATATTTTTGTCTGCAACGGCATTTGATATAGGTCCATGAGTAGAACCTCGTGCTTTCGGGCACTCCAAATCTGTGGCACACTAAATCATGGCTTTAATTATACTGTAACGTTAGCAGAGTTCAAATACATTGCATAATAAAGGTTTTTGCAACTTACAAGGTGTTAAAAAAAATATATATAATAATAAAAAGAACAATTTTTATACATTTCAACGCGTAAAAAGTAGGGCTATATGTTTGAACAACAAATCAAGATCTATTTATACATTACAATATTTGTACACTAATAAAACGTAGTTTACATCTCAGATTGTTTGCCTTTTTTATGCTAAAAAACTATAAATTAAAAACATTTAAATAGTCTATTTTTTTTTTATTAATTTTTATTTTTTTTTAATTAATCGTGATTACTTACTTTGAACTTTATTGACAAACATTTTTATTTTGTTGTACATCTTAATTAGTGGGAGTTTAAATTTTAAAATTACATTAAAATAATAGATAATATTGTAAATGACGATACTTATTTGATAGACACAGCATGTTATTTATATTTTCGATACTACATGCTAGCTTGTCGTTGGTCTTTTGTTCTATACCTAGTTTCGTTTCTCCATAACGTTCGGTCTATTTTTAAAATTCTAAATACATCAGGTATATACAGGTGCGCACGGCTAACCTGTTCCCTTTATTAGTTAATATTATATAATAATGTAATTCATTTTTGTCGTTTATTGTGAATTTTTACGGTTTCTTATTTGCTGCATTTGTTTAAATAATCTTTTTTAATCATTATTCTCAATATTTAAGATTTTGGTTTCATCAGATTTGAATTTATGAATTGTTATCTAACACATGTTTCGCTAAAGCAGTAGCTCCGAAATTTTGTGTTTGTTTATTGTAATTTATGGGTTGATTTTTGCAATCCTTCTGAAAGTTTTTTGATTGCAAACATTTCCCTTGTTTAAAATTTGGCAAATTCCTTTCTTAATAAATTAATTGAAAATTTGAATTGGTAATTATTATTTATTAACGTTTCTTTAACTTTTCCTAAGTTCCGATTAATTTTGTCATCTTTCGAAAAGGCAATGGATGTATCTACGAAATTATTTATTGTGCCAATTTTATATTTAATTAGCGTTTGTGACAACAAGCGCTAAGATTCTCCACGATGTGTGCGATATTGTCGTGTCTAAAAAAAATTATAGTTGTGTTTTTTTCATTCTCTATTGTGAATTAGATTCTGGGGTGGAAAGAATTGAATTTCTCTTTGCTTTCGGGTATAGTTAGTATGCATGGGATTCAATAGGATATTTATATCTTGATTGTTCAGGCTTCAGCATAATCTAGATATGATGACTGCATGGTGTCAAAACTTTAAGCTTAAGCTAAATACTGAAAAGTGTTGTGTGGTTAGTTATACTCGCTCGATTTCTTCAGTTGCCTCATCTTACATTATTATCGGAAATCCACTTTCTGCTAAAACAGAATATAAAGATCTAGGAGTTATTTATGATGCTGGCCTTACTTTCAAATTTCATATTGAAAATATTTGTGCGGAGGCATTTAAGTCGCTGGGGTTTATTATGCGAGTCTCAAAATACTTCAGGGACATGTCTTTGTTAAAGTCACTGTACTACTCTTTTGTATTGAGTAAGCTGGAATATGCATCCTTAATTTGGTACACGATCTATGCATGTGATTCATTAATGTTGGACCGCATTCATCGGAAATTTTTTAAATTCCTTTCATATAAAGCTGATGGTGTTTATCCTGAAAGAGGTATTGCTCAGGAAGAATTGTTGGAGCGTCACCAAATGTCGTCCTTGGCTGACAGAAGAGATACCATCTGCACACGATTTTTGCGCAAACTTGTGAACAACAGTATCGACTGCCCTTACCTACTTGCACGGATGACTTTTTTGGTTCCACGGATCAACTCCAGGCACAATAGCACATTTCTTACCCCTTTCGGAAGAACAAATATTATGAAAAGAGCGCCTACGTATACCCTATCACGTCTGGCTAGTAATCTAGAGGATATATTTGTAATGAAGAAGTGAGGTCCAACGATGTGGATGCATAGTGGTTTACGTTTATTTATTTATATTTTGTTGTACATACACCTACATTTACTTTTATTGTAATTATCCTGTAATTGGGCTTTGCCTGTTGGGTAATATATGACTATTATTATTATTATTATTATTATTGTTAAGAACTTTGCTCGTAAAAACTATTTTTTAAATTGTATGAAAAAGATGTATTTAAACATAGTGTTAGATCTTCAATGAAATCAATCATGTTTAAAGGAGTGTTTTTTTAATTCAATCCAATTCTTTTATTGAATTAAAAAAACAACCGACAACAAGCTAGAAAATATAAATAACATTCTGTGTATGTCAAATAAGTATCGTCACTATCGTCAGTTATAATTATATGTATTATTTTAATGTTACTTTAAAATTTAAACTCCCACCAATTAAGGCGTACAACACAACCCGAACACACAATGCTTAACTCTGCCCAATCAAGCGCAGACCCTCTTTCCACGGGGCCACCGAGCCGTTATATAAATAATAAAAATTATATTAATAAAAAAAGAGAAGAATTTTTAGACTAATTAAATGTTTTTAATTTATAGTTTATAACGTAATAAAGTTCCAAAACGTGAAGGGATTCTTATTTAAACAAAACAATCAGCACAACCCAAAAAAGAAGAATTTTAAATATTTCAACAACCAATTCAAAAGAAATATAATTAAAATATTATAGATAATAATGATAAAAATGTTCAAATATGTCGACTTATTCTCCTGATTTGTTTTTATTTTATACTTATATCGCAATTTAATGTCACTTCCGGTTTGAACGGGAGTAATAGCATCAGCAATTGTTATTTAAAACAATAACCTGTATATTTTTACAGATTTAAATGGAAGATTAAATACGTTTTTCAGTAAACCTCCCATATACAAGAATGGATACAGCAGCCATGCGTCAAAACTCAAGTAAGTGTTTATTAATTGGTTTTCACGTCTAATTAAATTCTAAATGCATTTAACTGAAATATCGAAAGATCGATGACGCACTCAAGCAAAAGTTGTTAATTTATTCAACCAAGAGTTTGGTCACGCTGGGTGTTTACCTAAAGGTCGACCATCCATGGTACCTACTGATACTAAATTAAGCATCCTCCTAGCAACTGGAGATACGTCACTCTGAGATAAATATAAAAGGACTGTGGTGTGGATTAGAAACTCCTTCGAATATGTTCCAAGCAGCAAATAGCACCCTTACAAAATATGCAGGATTAGGGGTTTTCATTTCGCGTAAAATTCAAATCCTGGAATTCCGGAAAAAAAGGATTCTATTCCCGCAATCCCGAAATTACCCGTAATCCGTTAACAAGTATGAGTTAGTTCGCTTAGTGCATGTTTGGTATTTAGTTATTTTGGGGGAATGAATTAAAAAAAGATCATTTCTAATGCGAAAAACTTATACAAAGCAATTCACTTTTAACAAAAGATATATAAATTCATATTAATTTAAATGAAATATAATAAGAAATTAAAACATTAATTTGTATAATTTAAAAAAAAAACATGTTGTCAATGGCAAAAGCTCTTTCCGACTCAATTGATGTCAGGTCATTAGTGGGTTATATAACTTTTGTAAATTATCTATGCGTTTCTCAGTTGCTTCAAATATATTCATTCCCAAAAAAATATTTTTACTTTTTTGAATGTTTTTAGGTATGTCCGAACCGACCATAAAAGTTGAGCAATTACATAATACTAAAATTTCGAATATTTTCGATATCTTAAAAAAATGAAAAAAAAATTAGAGTGATCTCCGGAGAATATTGTTTATTATCCCGAGATAGCAGGATGACTTTTTACCTCCGGAATTCCGTTTTCCCGTTTGAGAACATCTAGGGCAAGTGTTGCTAGAAGACAATTTCGCGAGAAAATAATTACAATACAACACAACCATGCAAATTTCAATAAACATTTCCTGACAAGGTGACATTTTCCCGGAACTGCTCGACAAACAATTCTTATTGGATCCAGGTGATACACATTCAGCATCCGCAGAAAATTAATGTGTGGGCAGGAAAAAAATGGGAAAAAACATGGAGGCAGTGTATATTGCGTTTTGAACAATATTGGCTACAAATCACATTTGGCAATGAAACAGACATGAAAGTTATATTTATCGGATAGCCTCCTCCAATTACCTTCACAAAATCTATGTATACTCAATCTAAAATCTTTTTGGAAGCGTATAATTTCCTATATATGTATCGTACATTTTCGAGTCCAAATATAGAATACATGGGAGTATATTTATGTCGATACATGCTTAAAAAAAAACTGACGTATATAAATAAATATTGTAACATTACCTGGAATATATTCGATATATTTCTTAATACATCTTACATCTTCCAAAATCTGTCTACCCGTCTTTATTTCGTTCTTTTTTTAGGAAAGCCTTATTCAAAAATTGTCCTGAACTATCAAATTTTACACTACATTAAAATTTTAGCCTTTTAAAATATAAATTTATCGAGTCGTAATTAATAGCCATTTTACCTGTCCGTTCCCCTAACAAATCTTAGCTCCAAGATATATTATTGACAATCCTGAACAGGTTATTTGGTGAAACGGGTTAAGTGATCTGTTATTAATTAATGACAATGAAGAATAGAGTTACCCCTCAATTACCAGCGGAGAATTTAAAGGTACAGCGAAGGTTAATTTGGCTATGAATTACCCGAGATTTAACATGTTGTTCGGAAGATCTATTTCATATTAATATAAATTAAAAAGATAGAGTTTGATGTGTGTTCACGTAATGGTAGAAGAAAATTCCTTTTCTAAATTTCAAATAAAAAGCATTTGGATCAAACTTTTAACAAATAGCAGTTATTTATATGTTTAAAAGGTAAATGTAATTAAATTCCGTAATTGTTGTACTTTGTCTTTAGACTATCTGCAGCATACTAGATCATATTTTATTACTAATTTGTTAAATATTGATTAAGGAATTTATATCAACACTAAATAAAATATGTATTTGGAATAACAATATAATACTTTTGGGACAACAATATTTTTATATTCAACATTTTAACGAAGTCCTTTATATATTTGAGACAACTGTAGTATTAAATCTTAAAAAGTAGATAATAGGAAACGGCAGCAGGATTTCAATTAGTGCCCTATCGAAGCTCATCCATAAGTTTTGCGAAATTTCAGGAGCTTGGAAACAAAATATCGGAGCAATTTTTTTTTCTTGAGCTTAATTTTTGGGAAAAGCTATTATTATTGAAGTATTTATTGTAAACTGAGTGCGGTAGCCATAGTGATTTTTACAACGAATTCTTAGAAATTAGATTCTATGCAAAATATTTAAGTCTCTTAGAAATGGTAACTAAAGAAAAACTTTTTCTGCATCAGACAGTTTCTTGTAACTGATTTGTTTTATTCTATTTGATAACTTTTTTTATAAATCTTGATACTGCTTATTATTTCCTGATATCTGCTTTATATTTATTTTGAAACCCTTGAAGGTCTTTCATTGTTAATTAATCTTTTTTCTTTTCCCGCTCCACCACCGACTAGCTGACTGGCTCCCTGAATGATAGCTTACGTTCTTTTGTTTTGTTAAATTATGATGCTAAGCCTGCAGAAACGAGTACACTTTCCGTGCGCTTCAGGAAATTAGGAGAGACTGCACAGATTCGTGTTTGTCGACTCTCGGGGAAATTAGTAGGCAACACGAAACCATTCTCATGAGACGAATAAACACGAGTCTGTCTAGTCTCTGCTAATTTCGCGAAACGCAACTCGTTTCTGCAGGCTTATTTAATGCTGAATGTAAATGTATTGATAGCGATCTTTTACCTTGATTGATACCTCGCGATGTTTGGGTGATGGGTGACCCATTTTCGTTGGGATTGTAGGCTATAGGCTAAACGAAGAAATATAGAGAAAAAGTAACATAGATGTCTCGATTTCTCTTCATTTTTGAAATTTGGCTTATTTCTGTTGGTCCCTGTATATCATTTACTGTAAGAGCTATCAAAAAAATGTAATGCACCATTTTTCAGGTAAAATGCAGTGGTGTGCGATGGATTCTTCCTGGATCGGTATTTTCGGACATTTTTCAGTGAACTTTACTTTTTTTAATGGGACACCCTAATACTTTTTATACAGTTTATATACAGTATCAATTTTTCGATATATTTTTAAAAAATAATCTTAAAACTTTCATACATTACGTAAGTAAAAATCATTCTTTTCATCCGTTTCTGAAATTATCAAGCAAATAATCATGCCAGAGTTTGTTAATTGCTATTATCAATGTTACCAGCTAATTGAGGGTGTAGGGGAGCTCCAACAGACCTCAATTTCCTTATTTAATCAATTAATTTTTTAATTTAAACAATTAATTTTTTCTTTTAAATAGTCCACCAAATGTGCGCCGTAAATTTTTAAGTTTAACTTGCAATATCTAATTATATTTATGAACTCGTTCATAAATATATATAATTAGATATTAAAAAATATAGTTGCAGCTGGTTGGATCCTTTTCTAAGCCAAGATCCAAAGATTACAATAAAGTAAACAAAGAAAATGAAGGATCTTCAAGCAGTGAAATTGAAAGAAATGTCGGAATATCTAGAAACAAATCTCTTACAATCCTGAGAAGACAAAAGTTTCGGCCTTACACAATAGGAAAGGCGCATAATTTGCATCCCGGAGTGGCGAATCAATTTTTGTCAGTGGTATATGCGGAAACTTGGAGAAAATAAGTATTATTTGGACTGATGAGGCATTTACGTAATTCCCCACCAAACTGTTGCTAGAATTCATGAAGAAAGGTGTGGTTTTCACATTTGGATAGCCATTTTTAACAATAAAGTGTCAAGTTATTATATTTATAATGAAAATTCATCTTTATCTTCAAATATTGAAGGAAAATATCAAACAATCAAGTGGCCCGCATGGTCGCCTGACCTGACCCCTTTGGACTTCAACAACAATCAAACAACGAGAACAACATTTTGAAGATGGTTTTCGGAGATTTTCTAATACAAACACAAACAACACAATAAAATATATATATCGAAAAATTTATACTGTATACAAACTGTATTATATTCGGCCTAGTTAATGGTAATTGAATGCCATAAAAATATATACGGTATCCCATTAAAAAATGTAAAGTTGACTGAAAAATGTCAAAAAAATATTAATTCGGGAAGAATACATCGCACGCCACTGCATACATGAAAAATGATGCATATTTCATATCAACACTGTATTAATGGCTCTTACAGTAAATTATATACAGGGACCAATAAAAATAGGCCAAATTTCAAAAATAAGGTTAGTTAAACGCTAAAGTACGATCAAAGAAAGAAGGTGAGACGCTTATGTTACGTTTTCTCCGTTTAGCCTGAAGCCTGCTATCCCAACGAAAACCTACATTCAAGAGCAACAAATTAGCAACAAAATATGCCGTTTAGTTCGTGTTGATATCTGTACTGAGTCAAAAGTTACATGGAGAGTTAATATGCTAGTGTAATCATCGTTTCTCGGAGCAACAAAATCAATTCTTGGATGACAAATTAGCAACAGAATATGCAATGCAATGACATAAATTGTAAGTACGTTGCTAAGGAGATATTTTCACGCTTAACTGAAACTGAAACTAGAATGTCTACAGCAACAACAACTAAAATAAAAAGGAACGAGACTTAGCAGACCGTGAAATAACATCAATTCAGCAAATAGAGAGCGTTCTGTCTACGTTACAAGAATGTACATAACAAGACTCCATACACACGAGCTACATAGCCAATAATGATGTATGTAATAAAAAGCACTTATTGATATATTCACAAACATCTTTGGGGCCTTTTACTTTGTCTATATTTACGCAGAAAAATGAACACTGCCATATGTACCCTTAGTATTTTTTACAGACATGTAGCGGAAAAAACCGCTCACGCTAAAAGAAATACAAGTAATTGAGTGACTCGGATGGCAGTGGTGATTCTTATGAACCTTCCTGATAAAGAATCTGAAACAAATGATCAATCTGAGACGACAACGAATCTTATAATTAAAGATCAGAAACAACACGAAACTGATGACTAAGTTGAAAAAACCTCCAGAAAAAAATGCGATTAAAATCAAAACTGTTGCTCCCAAAATGCAATTTTTAGTAAACGCACGTACACCGGCACTAGCCTTCTTTATACAAGATAATTTAATACCGCATCAATATTTCAAAAAACCATTTCCTACAAACTATTTGACGTAGTTGTATCACAATGATTTTATACTTTTTTTTATGAAATTCAAAATAATGTCTTCAAAAATATATTTTGCGTCACTAACCACCACGAAAGCTCCAAAACTTATTATATTGATGACGTAGTCCAATGTTTGAAAGGTATGTTTCAAGAATGCCGTCAGGGTAGCATAGATGAATCAATGACGAAGTTCAAAGGGCGCTTGTCTTTGAAACGATATATGCCATTAAAGTCTGTAAAGAGAGGAATTTAGTTGTAACTCAGATCAGTTTCCTTTACCGGATATACGTACGTACGATTTTAATATCTACACGGGCCGTGACGCTGGATGTTTAGATGGAACCCTTGGCGGACGTTTAGTGAACAAGTTAATCTTTACACCAAGGAAAAATATATTACTTTTTGTTTAGATCGCTTTTTTATTTCAACCACTCTATTACAGAATATACATTATGCAGCAGTGGAAACTTATAACCAAAATAAGAGAAATGTACCTAAAATCAAAGATAAACTGAAAAGAAGTGCAGCAAAGATGGACTATTGTTTGTGAAATGGCAAGACACAAAGGAAGTCCTTAGCAATTGCCATAAAGCTAAAGTATTTCTCGTCCAGAAATGGTGTGAAAGGAAGTTTTTTATCCCCTGCTCTTGATGGTTGTCGTAAACTCATGGGTTCCATCTATCCTTTCCCTTGGAGAAAGAAATTATCTTCTAGTAGAAGGTACAAACGAGAAGAAGATGCAAGAGGTGCGCAGAAAAGAAAACCCAAAATCGCGCAAAGACAATTTGTCAAGAGTGTAACATTCAACTACGCTCTAAGTGTTTTGCAATTTATTGTTAATGAAATATTTTATAAATTTTTGAAAGATAGTTTTAATGTAGGATATCTTGAATACAAACGCCAAGAAAGCCAAAAAAGTACTCCATATTCCCTAGAAAAAAATCGTCGCGAGAAGGTTGAAAATAATGTGCTGCATTGAAATATAAGTTTTTGTTCCGCTAGAGATATTTATTTAAATTAATGTGTAAACATTATCTTTTTTGGTACAATTCCAGCATCTACTCGAAGAAATCATCATTGTCCTACATATAATGTCTAACAAGTTAATTTACACGTAAGCAAGCAAATGTTGATCGGAGTTAAGCATAAAGGGAATAAGATTTATTTAAGTTTTTTATGCAGTAAAAAATATAAGAACATGCTGAAAGTTATTTAAAAAATTTCGATAGATTAGAAACGTAATAGGAACGAAAATGGTGCTCGATTCGAATAGATGTTGAAAACGTACTTACTTAACATAGAGCTTCATAGTTAATTTACTAAAGATCGCCACATTTTAGATATAAGCTAATTCTAGAACAATTTCTCACATTCAGGGAAAAATATACAAGGTGTTCAATTAAAAAACATGACAATTTCGATGGCCATCTTGTAGATGCTAGTTTATATTAAAAAATGCTCGATATATTGCCGGAAACTCCAAGGAATTGAATAAAACAACCGCCTTACACGAAAAAAAATCACTTCAAAGAACCTGCAGGACAAGATTGTGGCAACTTTTAACAAACATTTTTTCCAACATTTTTATTTCTAAATTCATTATCCAAATGCCAAATGAGGGCGATAAACGCTAACAATGAGATACGTAACAATTTGGTGTTGTTTCGCAATTAGATCGTAGACGAGTTTATTATAAATAAATTGTAAGAGTGGAACTGGAGAAACTATGTGTTGTTTTTAAAGATAAGAAAAATAGTGATAGTACAATATTAATAATATATGGGCAATATATGCGACTGCAACCAGTACAGATCAAATCAAGATTCTTTAGTCGACGTCTAGCAAAATTTGGGAAAGTAACACTAAATACACTATATTACAAAGCGCACACAGGTGTACGAACATACGTCCGAAAAACAACGTGTAAAAAAGGTTTGAATGCAAAAAATTTCAATAAGGCGGAAAAAGGTGATCATATAAAAAACTACGATAAAATTAAATAAATTCTAACAGGATGTTATTTTTGATTAAAGATAGATTACTGTCTAACAAATGATTTCTGCGTTTTTTTTATTTTATAAAAATTGCCTCATGGTAATTACATTGTTCCAAAGATTCTATATCGCTGTTCCTGAAATTGTGGCCTATATTTAAAAAATGTAAAGCTAGTGTGACTTTATGCTAACATGTAATAAAATCGAGTTTCAAGATTTCTTTGGATCTGCCCGATGTAACAAAGTTCACACTTATCACAACCAATTTTATAAATACCAGATCTTTTGTTTTTATTTTCCAATTTGAGGTCGTAAGTAAGTTTTACGTATCTATTCTTCAAATCGACAAATTTTTGCGAGATTCATCGAATAATAATGTTGAAAGTGAGCAAGTTTATGTATTTGTGGAATCATGGAAAAAGAACAATGCCGCTCAATAGGCCTTGCATCTTTTGAATTTCAAAAATTGAGTATGAGAAAGCTGACGATTAATCAAAAACAGATTCACGTGATAACTTCAAAGCAATGGTTAAGTGCGTTTCTGCAGCGTTATGTATCTGTAGATGAGACACAAATAGATCACTACACGTCAGAAGCCAAAAGTCAGTCGGCAAAATAGTTTTTTTTGCGTTATGGCGGCGATTTATTATTTGGAAAAGGGAAAGAAAATCACGGGATAATACTATGGGGGATATGGGGATTTATTAGACCGGTTCGATGCTGAACTAAAGAGAAAAAAACCCACCTAGCAAAGAAGAAAATCCTCTACAATCATTGACAATTGCGACAGGAAAATTACTCCATTTCTTGAAGTCGTTTCTTTTGTAATTTACAATTTCTAATGTCCTTTATACAAATGTAGCAATTTTTAGAGCAATATTGTTACATTTTTTTACAACGTGTGTAACTAAAATTTATTAAACACTATTCCAGCAAACTTTGTAACGAATCATTGACTAAATTTTTACAGCAGTAGTGTATTTAATGGAGTAGTAGAGATTTATGCAAGTTATAACCAGTCGTACAATTACAAACAAATTGAAGTTAATTATTCTACAATTGTTTGCTTCTTTATAGATTTTTCCCGTATTATCTAAAGGACGTATAAGATTTAAACAATAAGCGTTAATAAAGCGGCATTTCGAAAAAATTTCAAATTATCAGAAATTAGTATAAGGTATATTGATGGAAGTTAACATGAATCGAAGAGAGGCTTTTAAACCCCTAATATTTTCGATTAAAAAAAAATTAAACGGCAGCTCTAGTTACTCGAGAACCCACGCACTAGGTTGACAGGCTACATATAGCCAAGTAATGTAAAAAAGCTTTTAATCACCTTTGCTTTTTTGAATTGGGTAATTTTTTTCAGTCAGTCAGTGTGGCACGTTTTTTTAATAATGAATTAAAATTGCAGAAAAAATAAGGATCGAAAAGTGCTTAAATATTATAAGATCTAGGTTTTATAATATTTTTTCTAAAGAATATCCTGCCTTGGGAAAGCAGCATGAAGGTATTTTTATGAAAAAAGTTATTTGGATCTCGTACTGCGATTTTTAAACACACCTCACGTTACCAGATCGATCACGCAACTGATCGCACTTCGGTATGTTTGTTGAACCATTAACAAATCATAAAAACTATGCGATTAAAAGACTATTACTGAATCGTACAATCCTCTACATAATGTTAAAATATGTAACTGTTAAATTATTAAATCAAACTCAAACATTTCCACTTTATTTTACTCTTCAAGAAAACATTTATATAAATCTGTAAATATGTGTCTTAGACATGATACAAATTGAAAGACATAATAATAATATTAATAATAATAATAATAATAATAATAATAATAACGTATATCTGCAACTACACCATTACAGAAATTGTCAATTTTCTAGTATTTTTATCGTTGTCAATATATAAATAAAAAACAACATAAAATACATATAAATAGACTAAAATGTAAAAGCATATCACAAGCAAATATAAAAGTATAGACAAAAACATATAAATAAATAACAACCACAAATAAATAAATAATTAAAAACTGCAATATGAATGTTTACGTAGTTAAAAATTCCTCTATTGCGTAACCACAATTAGTTTCTTAACGTGTTTCCTAAAACCAATGAGTGGCAAGGTTCTTCTTGGCATGGGTATATGGTTGTATAGCTTACTGCCCCAGTAAGCAATGGTTCTTTAGGAACACGTCAGCCTGTGGTAAGGCCCTTGAATTTTGCTTCTACTTCGTTTGGGGTAATCATGACCGTCACCATTGAGAGGGAACAATCCTCTATTACTGTGCACATAGGTGACGACAGATAGAATATATACCGAGGGTATAATAAGTATTTTCTTATCTTTAAAGCGTGTTCTACAACTTTCATTATGTTTTAAGTCGCAGATAAGTAGGATGGCGCCCTTCTGAAGGAGGAACACTCTATGTGCTTCCGTCGACATACCCCAGAAAAGTGCTCCATAACTTAGTAGCGAGTGGAAGTAGGAGAAGTACGCTAAACGTTTGACCCTCCCAATGGCGTACAGTGTAGCCGAAAGCTTATTAGCCAGTGTGTTCACATGTTCGTGCCATTTCATACCGGCATCAATGGTAACGCCTAGGAGTTTAACTTGTGCAGTAAATGTGTAATTCTGCGTTTTACGAATGTTGATATTTAATTTATTTGCGCCAAACCAATCGCTGGCATCCTTAATAGCCCTTTCGGAGTTTTGGCGGTGGGATTTTGAATCGTTTTTTGCACTAAAAGAAAAGTGTTGTTTGCGTATAAACATACATCGGCCTCATGGACATTCGCTAGAAGATCATTTATATACATTACAGATAATAATGGAGCGAGAATTGAGCCTTGGAGGACTCGGTTTGTTATGCTTTTACGAGTGGAGCGAGAATTTTTCCATTCCACTAGTTGCAATCTGTTGCTGAGGTAAGATTTTATCAAGTCAAGTGGTTGACCTCTTATGCCATATACACTCAGCTTGCTTAATAAAATGTGGTGGTCCATGGAATCAAAGGCTTTTGTTAGATCTAATATATTCATTTCTGCGCACATATTTGTATCAAAAGAATCTAATCATCTCTGCTACGCCGGTCGCCGTTGAATGTCCCTTTCTGAAGCCATGCTGTTTAGGCGTGAGGTATTCGTATTTTTCTAGTTAGACGAGATGCAAGAGCTTGCTCAAATATTTTAGACATAGCCGCTAATATACCAGTAAGGCGATAATTTGCACGATCCTTTTTGTTGTCGTTTTTAGATATAGGCAACACTTTCCCTACTTTGAGCAAGCTTGGAAAAATCTCCTGCTCTAGACACTTATTGAAAATAGTTGCTAGAAGCGTGCTGAGCTTCCCATCCAGTTGTAGAAATGTCTTTCGGGTGTTGGTGCAGGTGTTCTGCTACTGCAGATTTCTCAATACAAACAAGGAGACCACCGCATAAGCTACAGCAACGTTAAAGTATTAGCCAGGACCAGCCACTATTACCCGAGGATAATACGCGAATCCATAGAAATAATGAAGAACACCAACAACTTCAATCGCGAAGATGGATACAAGATCAGCAACACGTGGAGGTTAGCACTACGGAGTCGTCATACAACGAACGACGCGATTCAGCGGAACGGAACGGTTATGGATCAGCAAAGCGGAACAGAAATAGGATATATAACGAGGAGCAAAAGACAACAACAGCAGTCTTTAGAAATCTTCTGTAGAAGCTGGTCAGCGAAACGTCAAGTAAAAATATTAACTACACGACATCACCCGAAAGACATTTCTACTATGGATTACGGTCGTGAAAGCCTACACTCAACTATTCCCATCCAATTGCTCTAACAAATTCGTAAGGATCCCATACACACCTTTAGTGTATTTACTTTTTAAATTTTTTATAATATTCTGCATTTCTTTTGGTGTCATGTGCCATGCGCCTGCCATTCTCGTAAAAGTCGTTTAAGTCGTCGGCCGACAACAAGAAACCACCATCACACATACCTCGTTTTTCGTTTTTTGTCTGTTTGTTAATAACATTCCATAGTGCTTTAGTAACATTATTTGACCTCTCAATATACAACGAATTAGCTTTTTGTTTCTCATCTGTGATTTTTCTTAGATATTGCTTTTTAAATTCGTAGTTTTAACAAACGATTTCTCTATTTTTTTAATTTTTTAATTATGGTTGCCAAGGCGTCTAGACTATTTTTTAACTCGTGAATTTCATGGCTGACTATAATTTTTTTTTTTTTAATTTTTGCGTTTGATGTTCCAAAGGGAAGATTTAGTTTCGACCCAAGTAATCTCTTGAAATCCTCCATCCTGTTATGGTCAATTTTTCTAATTATTTTTGTTTCAGCTGCAGGTTTAATTGGCTTTGTAGAGGTATACGTCCGGATCTGCGCTATATGGTCAGATAAATGCATATTAATGGTAGTCTTTGTTAGGTCGAGAAGCTGAACGTTAGTAAAGACATTGTCTATTAGCGAGCAACTCCTGGCTGTAATTCTTGAAGGCTCGTCAAAAACTTGTTTTAAATTATATGCATTCAGTATATGTGATATTGACTCTGTAGTTCTTGTTCTTATTTTAAAATTTATATTAAAATCTCCTGCTATGAAAACTTGCCTGTATGTGTTTTATTTGTTTAATAAACAAATTAATTGTTGAAAAGTATCTAAGAATATATTAATACTGCCAGATGGAGATCTATAAATTGCAATCACAATCATTTTGGTTTTGTTTAATTCAATAGCAGTTATTTCCATTTCCTTTTCCATAGATGGTTCAAATAAATCGCTTCTCTCTGTTGCTTCTTCGCTACTTTTATCATCATTATTAGTGAACCACCCAATGAATAGCTTTGTCTCTACAGAAGCAACTAAGGACTCTATAATCCCTAAAATTGATATACTTTAATTTCTCCTTTGTAAAAAAGTGTTCAGTTAAACAAGCAACACCTATATCTTGCGATCATCATAATATCAATGATACTTTCCTAAAATACATTACACAATTCTACAGCAACTCTTTAATTTGAAAATTTTAAATCAATTTCTATATTCAATAACTGAAAAATAATTTTTAATTCTGAATTCAATTATTTAAAACAAAATGCGGTCCTTACATTTATCCCAAAAATTTTAAATATTTTAATTTATATAAAATACACACAGAAGAAAATAAACTTTAAAGATTTTCAGTAGTTTTATATTTTAATACAATAAAAATAAATAAAAGAAAAAGCTAATTATTATACGCACATTCCAAGGGAATCTAGTTTCTTTTACAAGGAAAATCGAGAAAAACCTTTTGCATCTTAATGCAAATCCATTAAATAAAATTGCTGTACGAAATGGCGTATTCCCCTGACTATACTTGACATTTCACTGCACATTGCTTACAAATACAGAGAGACACTGAGCTTGTTTTTGTATGAAAGTATAACTTGCTACAGGTAAATGAATAAGATGCAAAATGTCTTAAAATATGCATTTTATGTTTTTGTTTTTACTATGTAGATTTTATATTTATGAGCATTTTTTATGGTCTGTGTTTAATCTGTGTAAGCGCAAATCCTAAGCATAACAAAACTTTCGAGTAACTCAAGACGCTTGAAACTAACAAAAACATTGTTAGATGATATAATCTATTTTGTTTAAATTTAATATTCTTAACGAATTATAAGAGTACGAAAATAGGATGATATCCCAAGCTGTATATGGTAAAGACGTAAAATATGTTTCATTTGTTTTACCATAATACATGTTTAATCTCTTACCAAGGTCTTCGCGTACATCCGTCAGGGTTTAGCGAATAAATAATTTTTTTTGAGGTGAATATAAGATGGGATATTTACCGTCAGGATATTTTTGCTCCTTTTATATTATTTATACCGTCGGAAATGCTAAGCTCTCTACATTTTCCTAAATTACTATGAAAAGTAGCTCGAAATGAAATGGGATCGTTATTTAAAGATAATTCAAACGTAGGCAACACCAGTATTTGATTGTTTGAACACATCAATATCGCATTTAAATTAAATTGCTTTATAAATAGCACCAGGCGACGTAAATAAATACATGTACACGTCGAAAAAGGTTCAAGAAAGGACGTTAAAAGGCGTGTGTACACAAAACACCCATTTTGCAAATACCTTGCGTATATCAAAGAGTGAATAACGAAAAGGTTTACCTAGCCGTGCTTCAGGATTGCTTACCTGGACGTAAAGTTAATAACGTTAATGTATATATTTACAAAATCGACCCATTCACTGTTAAACAGATCCGGATTGAAAAGAATTTAGACTACGGTTCATAACTACTTTAATTAACCGCGTAAAATCAAATAAAACAAAAAAAAATAATTGCATTGAAAAAATGCATTGTTATGAAGTACAAAATTTATTAAGGAAAACCAAATAATTTCCAACAATAAAATATATATACAATACTTTATAGGTCAACGGTTTCTATTGAAGCCACTTCCCCCCACTAGGAGCTATAAATGCATGTATTTTAATTTAATTCTGGTTCTTAGCGGTATACGGTACACTACGGAACAGTTTCTGGCATTTACACTCAGAAAAATTCATGCATTTCTATTTTATCAATTTATTTTGGTTGAAATAACAAACATTTTAGTTAGAACAAAAAATTTCTTTTCAACCCAACATTTGAATTACTTTTAAGTCAATATTTATAAACCATAACGTGTCAACGTGCACCCCCCTCTTGCGTTTAAAAAAGTTGTGCAGCCAATCAAATGTAATATTTCTGCGGACGCCACAGCTGCGCATTGTATATATAAATATCCTGCGCAGTAGCTATTAGCGGATATCGGTGAGAAGGTGCATCGGTTATTGGGTTATCGATTCATTTGTTAACCCTGCTGTTCTCCTTGGGTCTATTTAACTTTTTTATTTTTTATTTTTTTCACTCAATATTTTATGACTTTGTGTCTTGCTAATTATAGACTTTATAGTTTTGTATATTTTTCAAAAGAATGTCACAGTAATTTTTTTAAACGTAATTGTTACACAAGTACTCCTTCGGGTCAATATGACCCGAAATTGTGCGGGCTAACACTTGTTCACGCTTGCAAGTTCTCTCGGATATAAAAAGAGAATTGCGATGTGCAGACTGCAGTAGTACTATTGTTGCATTGCACAGTGAAATAACTTTTTTGGTTTGTGGAATGCAGAAACGGGCAGACCTATTTTTCGTGCAACTATGTCATTGAAACGATTTTATTGTACATCGCGCGTCTTACGATTTCATGACAAAAACGACCGTCAAGAGCTGGCTCCCATAAGAGTTTTTTGGGACAAATGGGTTGAAAAACTACCGACATTTTATTATGTCGGGGATAACGTGACTGTAGATGAACAGTTGGTTGCTTTCAGAGGTCGCTGCTCCTTCAAACAATATATTCCAAGCAAACCTGCTAAATATGGGCGCTCTGTGATAGTGCAAGTTCTAATGCTCTACTACCGGCAAGGTACCTGGTGAAGCACCTGAAAAAAAATCAAGGTATGCGAGTGGTATTAGATCTCACACATGAGCTCAGTGGACAGGATATAACATGCGATAACTTTTTTACGTCTTACAAGTTGGGCCAAATTCTTCTAAAAAGAAATCTTAGCATGTTAGGAACTGTTAGGAAGAACAAACCTGAACTTCCTGTCATCAGAATAAATAAAGAAATACATAGCTCCAGCTTCTATTTTACTAAGGATACGACAGTGGCGTCATACATTAAAAAAAAAAAAAAAAACGTCATGCTAATGAGTACATTCCATAAAAGTAAGCAAATAAGCAATAGAGATGATAAAAAAACCACAAATCATACTTGATTATAATTCTACAAAAGGAGCTGTTGACACACTGAATCAGCTAATTACTGCATACACATGAAAAGGAAAAACCAATCGCTCGCCTACGATTGTGTTTTATAACATTTTAGATACTAGTGCCTAAAATGCGTACGTTTTATGGCGTGAATTAAATCCGGATTGGAATAAAAATTTGTTATACAAAAGAAGAATGTTGTTGGAATCACTAAGCAAACAATTGATAAATCCCTATATTTTATCAAGAAAACATCTCCCTCATACTGAGCAAGCTGCTGCTATAGTGAAAATTATTCAAGAACCCACTACGTGAAGATATAGCTGTACCTCAACCTGGGACCAGTGCCAAAATCAAACGAACACGTTGCAAATTTTTCCCTTCTAAATGCGACAATAAAACTAATATTATCTGTTTCAAATGCGCTAAATATTTATGTAAAGCACATGTAACCTATTATTGTCCTAATTGCAAGAAATAAACTGTCATATATTATAACATTTGTTGTGTTATTGTTCTAGTTTGTTAAATGTATAAATCATTGTAATAGTAAATAAAAAGAATAATGCATAAAATTTGCTGTTACTTTGGTCTAAATTCGTATTTCAGAGGATCGGGTCACTGTGGCCCGAAGGGGTACAAGTGTGTAGTATGGTCGAGGAGAACAGTAGGGTTAAGAAAGGTAGAAAATAAATGTCTCCAATATTTTAAGAAAATCAAGTTAGTCATGGCCACTAAAAAAATTAGTTCGGATTCTAATCCCATTCTTCAACAATTTTGTAAAACTCCAATTTTCCAAGTTAAACACGTTTAGTTACAAAAGTTCAGATGCGCTCGTCCATCACAAGTTTAATTAACTAACCAGGGACAGTCGTTTCTAGAGTACGTCGATCCTCATTTTCAACTGCTGACCGAATTCGGCAACCTGGAAACGGCTGTCCCAGATTAATTAGTTAAATTTGTGTGGTGCGGAGCGTACCAATTTGTACGTGATTTAATACTTTTGTATTATTCATAATAGTGTTCTGTTTAAAATAATAAATTTAACAGCTACTTACATGTGGTGAAGCGTTAATTGGGGATAAGTTTTATGAAAAAATTTGCAACTAAATTTGGACAGGGACCTTGAACATTTATTAGTGTTATATGGCGTAGTATTAGTTGAAGGTAAAGTATTCGTTAATAGATTGCAAAGCTTTGTTTGTCTTGGTTTTCTCCTATCAATCTCCTACTGTTTAAAAATTGGCTTCAATTTCGATGGTTACTGTTAAACTTTCATGTGCATGACTTTGACTGTAAATACTGTATTTATTGCTTCTGTTAAGGTTTTTACAGATTCAAAACGTGCAATAGATATTTCTCTTTTACCGCGGTTCTTCCTGTCGGCCAGCAGAAGCTGCTACAAGTATAAACACTGGAAACCTGCAATAGCTGAATGCAAGGAGAAGGTATGACCGATAGTAAAAAACTAACTATTCAAAGGCGAAGAAAATTTACAACAATATAGTGATATTTGCTTTAAGATTCATCACGTTTTCACCACTTATGCAATAGAATCAGACCACATTTGGATTATAATAAAAAAGATAATCTACACACAATCAGTCACATACAATCAGTCTTTATTTATACACATGCGTATGCATTAAATTCTTTAAATTTTATAACACTCAGTAAACACGATGCATCATAAAATTTCAGTTTTTTATAATATTGTTTTCAAGAGTAATGAAAAACAACGAAACATTTTATTTAAATCAACAACAAAAAATATTTCATATAATTGCATATTGCAGTTGAACTAACAGTTATGTTTTGTTTGCTTTATGTTGATTTCAAGAATAATTTTGTGTAAATTAAATAAACTATTTATTTAGGCCAATGTATGATTCTTTTTGGTTTAACTAAAACAGAACGAGTGTGATGCATCAAATGAATTTCGCATCAATTTAACAATTTTTTTACATATAAAGAGTGGTCTGGTTAACAACATTTTACTTTTTAATTTAATTTCAGTTAATTCAATGCATGAATTTTTCTATCGCAGCTGAAACATATAGCAACTGGAGAAACGGAAAAAATGTTCACTGAAACGGAGATTTTTCAGAGAAACTGAGAGATTTTTCACTGAAACAGAAAGATTTTTCACCGAAACTGGACATATGTATCACTGAAAGTTGCTTTAACTACGTGGCAGTGTTAAAGCAACATTGTAATATTTTAACTCCGTCCATTCTAATTATTTCTGAAAACGGACACGGGGAAACAACCAGACGATTGATTTGCTATAAAAACAGGGAGGAAGAATAAACAATAGTATCGTGCTTTTCGATTTTCGCATTAAATACAATGTGTCCATGGATTTGGTGCAAACTTATACAACAGTGAACGTTGTTACATTTTTTAAAACTACTTTATGTTTTAGTTTTTTTTATACATATTTTTAGATATAAAATAATTTAATAATATTCTGGTTAACTAAAATAAATTCTTTATTATAAATGTAAGACTTCATGAATTATTTTCTAACAATTAACTTATTCAACGTAACCCCCACCTACTTCCACACAGTTTTCGACCCTATACCTAAATTCTTTATAAACATTCCTAAATGTTCTTATATCAATTTCATTAATTACTGTTCGTATTTTATCTTTTAATGCTCCCAAATTTGCACCAAAATTATTATTTTTGTACAATCTTTGATTAACATGTCCCCAAAAATAAAAATCCATCGGCGTTAAATCGGGCGAGCGAGCTGGCCAATGAATAGGTCCAAAACGACCGATCCATCTTTCAGGAAAGTAGTTGTCAAGCCAGTTTCTAATTAAATTAGTTGGCATCCATCCTGCCCAAAGTAGACTGTATCACTGTTAATATGCTCCAACGATGGTAAAACAAAATTTTGTAATATATCCAAATAATTGTGTTGATTTAAATTGTTTTCGAAAAAAAAGGGGCCAATAATTTTAGTGGATAAAGTTCCACACCACACATAAAATTTGGATTCTCTTCTGCCCGATATCTGCAATTTTGGGATGACACATAATCATTAGTGTTAAAAGCAGCTTCATCTGAAGATAACGTTTTATGATGACAAAATTGATCCTCATAACATTTTCTCCAGATCAAGTACTAAATTCCAATCTTAACGCATCGTCCCGGGGTTCCAGAGTATGAATAAATTTGGGTTTGAATGGGTGGATCTTGTTTTCCTTAAAGACTTTTTGCAGTAAGCTCTTGCTTACACCCAACTCCGCCGCTCTCTTACGTAGTGATATTTTTGGATCTTCTAATACAGATCCCATAGCTAGAACAGTTATTGCATCATCTTCATTGTATTGTTTCTTTGTTTTCTTCTTTCTAGCAACAGAGCCAGTGTCATCAAATTTCTTAACAAGCTTTTTCAAAGAATTAATAGCGATATTAATGCCGGGGAATTTAACTTTAAATTTGTTGATCGCTGTTCGATATGAAATATCACCAATTCCATAACACTTAATCAAATAAATTCGTTGTTGCAATGTTAGCATAATTGTGATCGTTCGTGATTGCAAATGCCGTATCACTTAAATTTGAAACAGACAAAAAATTTAAATGTCAACAGGATTTCATACGATTATCAACAATAATTTGAACTTGGTTAAATTTTTGAAAGTAAGCAAACACGTTTTCAACATTTGTATGCATACAGAAGGTAATCAGTGCATTTTAATACGATTTATAGTAGTTTTAAGGCAAGCACGAACTTTCGTAAAGAATAACTTTTTTTCATAAAATGTAGAATAAAAAAATTGTTCCCCTTGTGCACCAAATCCGTGGACACACTGTATAATTATTTTTTGAATAATTTTCCTGTTGTTTTTTTGATGCATGTCTCAATTTTTTTTTAACAAGACGATGTTTGTTATTAATGTGACATTTTATTTATGTAATGCAATGATTTTAAAACTAATTTTTGTTGAGTGGTAAAAAGCCTATTTTTTAAGTTTTTTTTGTGCTTATTTTCATACATTGGAGCTAATAAGTGCCGTATCCAAATACGAGTAACATTTCTTTTTCAATATCCAACTACTAGTAGCGAGTGGGTCACAACAGACTGACCATCTAAAAAGTTGGCCACAAAAGGGAACAATTTAAGAAACACTGGTGCAGGCCGGCTTAAAATTTAAGGCTAAGGTTATTTGTTTGTTACATTGACAGTATTTTAATATGTTGTAAATTTGTTAAAGATGTGTTTTAAGGTTCTCTAACATTATTTGGCACGGTACTGTATAATTTTATACGGAAGAACCTGAAACTTCCATCCAATAAAACGTTTTGCCCTGATATTTTTGTAATTGCAGAAATATAGTGTTTTGGTATTTGGTTGTTGCACACACGTATTTAGATTCAGATAGGGACTTTGGTAGAATAGAAAAAATCTACGTAAACCTGATACTATATTTATGCCAGACTAATACAGAAAAATAATAGCAAAAACTTTTTATTAGTGCAGAATTATTACAGAAACAAGTACACTTTCGGTGCGCTTCACGAAATTAGCAGAGACTAGACAGACTCGTGTTTTGTCGACTCTTGGGGAAGGCAATAGGCAACATGAAGCCATTGTCATGAGACGAATAAACATTGTCTAGTCTTTGCTAACTTCGTGAAGTGCAACCCGTCTCTACAGGCTTAATTATTATTCGCTGTTAAACTGAACTTGACCTTCCTGTGACCTTCAAGTGATCCCCCACAACTACTAATGTTACCATTGTATAGGCCCTCCTTTGCGTTAAAACTTTCGCTTGGATTTTTTTTTTTCATAAAATTAACTGCTTCCAAATTATTCGGCGGGTCCGAGATAAATGGGCCACCCGGTCTATAAATAAGTTGTTAGTTGAGACATGAAAATTATGCACGTTACTGAATATGCCGAAAAAAAGACACATAAACTGTTTTGCTTTACACGAAATCAATGTATCTAATTTTCAAATTGTGTACGTCAAACAAGGCAATTACAGAGCAGCAAAGGAATGAAACAGATACAATTTTCCCAACTAACAAATAGCCCGTTGAGTCTGATGAGTTATTCATTCTTGATCACTGTTCGTTAATGTGATGTGATTTTGCTAGATATTATTTTCTATGTTATGTAGTGCTAGAAATGCAATAAACAGATGGAAAAAATTAAGAATTTAGAAAATTCTAATGGGAAGCAGTTACATAATATTGTTTGGACGGTAAGGCTACAACATACACAGGCACCTGAAAGTATAGATAGAATGAGTTCGCAACTCCAATCTGGGTCTTAAAAATCTCATATTCAAAGAGAAGCGCATACGTTGGTATGAAATCAAGCAAATTCCGATGTAAATAATGTATTTTTAGATGGTGAACAAAGCTGTGTGGATAATGCGCAATTGATATTTAATTCAGGGCAAAAAACTGGGTGACTATCACGACGACATGAATTTAATAAATTATAAAAGATGCATGGAAGAACAACTAATACCAAATCTTCCACCGCAATCAGCAATTGTTACTGATAATGGCGGTTATAACAATGCATTATCTATTAAACATACGTGAAATACAGATGACGGAATAACTTAATAAACATAATATTGTGTATAATTCATAATACACCATGGAATCTCTAATTATTGATTAAACACAACAAACCTGTGCAGAATGCATCTACTGACACTTCAATTAGATGACGTATGGCAGCTCACAAAGGGAATTTTCAAATGTGTTTCGTAGAAGATTGGATAGATATGTGTCAACATGTCATAAACATCGAAAAAAAAAATATATAAATGATAATAATAATAATAATCCAGATCTTAACATCCCCCAACAGCTATGAGTTATTATTACGCTTGTGCCCGTAGAGCGTTTACCCTCAGCATTCGTCAAATTTGGAATAAGCTAAACTGCGGAAAACCTTCATGATAGTATCGAGCCCGAAGCGAGGAACTACACACCCTTGGAATTAGTTGTACACTTTATTGGAATTACATAGTTTTGATGCGGAATTACTATGGATCTAATGGAATTAGTTATATTGTCTTAGGAATTAGTGGGATTATCTTAAGAAGTAATGGAATTAGTTAAATTATTTTGGGAATTGATGGAATTAGTTAAATTATTTTGGGAATTGATGGAATTAGTTAAAATTATTTTAGGAATTGTAATTAGTGGAATTTTCGAAGAATCAATGGCATTGGATAGAAATATCTGCAACATTTTGGAATTTAAAATAAAATTATTTCGATGTTTTTTTAAACTAGATTGACTTGCTAAGATAGCTTAGCTTCCTCATGGTATTGATGGAATAATTCACGGCAAACGCAATAAAATGAGAGAAAAAAAAATACACTAACACACGGACATGTTTCTGCCTACCCGGCCTCATCAGCGTGGTTTCGAGAGTATTTTTCATATCTCTACCTTCTATCGCTGTTGCCTCACAGTTAATACCACAACTTTCAAAACGACAAACTCGACATTTCTTGGCGCCCTCTTGTGCCAAAGAAACGCATGCCTGCCGTTCAGGAAGCAGCGACATAAACCGGGTACCGGGTATTCCCCCCGCCAAGAAATGTCGAGTTTGTCGTTTTGAAAGTTGTGGTATTAACTGTGAGGCAACAGCGATAGAAGGTAGAGATATGAAAAATACTCTCGAAACCACGCTGATGACGCCGGGTAGGCAGAAACATGTCCGTGTGTTAGTGTATTTTTTTCTCTCTCCTTTTATTGCGTTTGCCGTGAATTATTCCATCAATACCATGAGGAAGCTAAGCTATCTTAGCATTATTTTTTTATTTTTTGGTTATTGTTTCTAGGCATTTTGTGATGTGTTCTGTTTAGATTGACTTGTTTCGCATCCCGCCTAACTTTACAACAGGACATTTGTAATAATCACCTGGAATATTCGGGAGCTGAATTGTATGCATTGACTGTAGTATTAGTATCGGAAAAACCGTAATTTTACAATTCGATGTGCATCTTTATTTTCTTCTACCCTTATTGTGGTAAATTTCAAATTGCTGAGTTGTAAACCTAAATTAGCCAACGGTTCAATTCCATTAATTTTAGAATAATTGCAAGTAGTTTTACTTCATCCGTTCTTGATAGTGGAAGGGAGGCGAAGTTTTATGTTTCATGGTAAAACACAAACTTTATCTCGAGCTTTCAAGCGAGGATATTTCCAGAAGATGGGAATTTATTACGGAAGTAGCAGTACAAAGCGGAAAATTTAAAATCACACACAAAAAATAATTACTTGCGCTATTCAATTTAAGTATTGGATATTGTTAACAGAAGTATAGCGTATTCTTAAATATAAAACTTTTAAAACAAGCTTAGTACTTTTGGATCAAATCTTAAACAGAAATAATTCTCTTCAAATCAAATATATACAATATTTATTTTGACGATATTTTGCTTTTGAGGCAAGCATATCAAAAATTCAAACCATGTATGATGTGGAATTTATTTTTTGCATGATTTGTATTGATAAATGCGCATAAAGAGGTTAAGTAATTGTATTTAAAATTAATAAATGATACCTTAGCGTCATTTCTAAGGGAAGAATTAAAACGCATTCGGAAGATTTGGATTATTACATTTTTGTGTAGACTATGGCGTTAAAGGATATTAAGTGATAAAAAAATATAGTTTAGAGAATAATAAATAATACCGAAATACCTATATGTGCATTGAATTAAATGCTCATGCACTAACGCTAACTCTGTTAAACGGTGGCGAAAATCTACCCCATCTATTTTCAAGTCAGCCTCGTGAACAGTTCTTCAGCCGCTTGGTCTTTTCGAAATCCCACTTAACGACTGATCACAAAAAGAAAAGGCCCAAGTGTGCTAAATACATGCTAAGAAAATTGAACACAAAGTCAATAGAAGACGGTGCTAAGGCGTGGAGAACCAATAAAAAGAGCAGTGTGTTACCAAAACTGCTCAATATCGAGGTCGTTTGAGGTTGGTTTGGGAGTTGATGGAATTGATACATTAGTTAAAATCCATGGAATATAGACAAAGGACCTGCATTTAAACATTTTACAAGGATGTGCGTTCTAAGTCATCACTTTTGATGTTTTTGAGGAAACAAACTCAGACTTATACACAAAAAAAATAATTACTGGGATCAAGATCAAATATTGCGGGATTTTACAATTTATAATAAGAATATGATATTAAAAATAATAACTTCTTCTGTACACCCCCACAAAGCAAGAAGTGCAGGAACTTCCATATAGAATCACTTCACTTTCCAATTTCTTAATTCCAATAAAAGTAATAACGGTTCACCTCCTCGATCAAACTCGTTTGGTTAGCCTGATCCAACAAGCGCATTCAAACGTGCAGATTAATTACGCAAAAAACAACATGGTGGTTTTATAATAAGAATCGTATACTCGCGCCCTTGAACAACCCTAAAACATCAACTTAATCTCTACAGTAAAGCGCACGAAATTCTGTCGAAATTCTACGTGAAGTATAGAAACAAAGATTTTCTGTGCTGCATGCCTACAGCTTTACATATACAAACATAAAAGTAAAGAATAAATTAAAATACTACGCTAGCTTGAGATTAAAAAATCGCGAGGTATCAATCCTTACATGAGAATCGAAAATATCCCTTCGGTGAATTTTCGCAAACACAATACTAAACTATCTAGAGTAAAATACAATAGTGGATATTTTGCTGCTAAATTATTGTTAACTTATTAGAGAAGAATCGTTTTTTTTTTGCTCCAGTCGTTCTCGAGAGACAATGGTTACGCTTAACATTAAGCTAGTGTGGGCACTCGCGGTAACGTTTGTCTATAGCTTAAACTTTGAACTGTAAACATTGAAAGCATCATTAGTTGATATTTTGTTGCTTATTTCTCGGTGCATTGTTTCGCAATGATAGATTGTTTGGTTCAACTGGTGGCGGTGGGTAACAATCGCTATGCTACTATTGTATTGATCTAACGTAGCTATTACGTAGTTAACGTTTGATTGACTACAGATATCAAAACAAACTTAACTGGTTTATCTTTATCAGAATGTTTATTGCAAAACCGAGAGATTTCCATTTAATTAGTATTTTAATTTATAATAGCAGTTTACAATTTGTTGCGCGCTCCTAGTATTGTAACAATTACAACTTTTATCGCAAATGCACGTAATATGTGTTTTATACATCGTCAGTAACCTTTTCTTAAGTTTTATCGAAACTCTAGTGGTTAGGTGTAAAACCTGTTTGTTTCTATTGAATTTAAATAAATAAAAAAACTATTTACCCCTCAGGGTTAACCGCAAACTGTGACGAGTTGTGATTGCAATGAAAAACGCCATTTTACATGTTTAGATGTTTATTGTTGATGAATGTGTAGGCGGTGTACTTTGAGGACTGTTTATTAGCGCTTAGAAGTAATATCACGTAATCTATGCCTGATTGCCACAAATGATTTTTCATTGCAGGATTCTGGTCTTTCGGTGCATTTCACCATAAACATATATTTATTCATACCGAGTCCATTATGTTATAAAACGTAAATGTTCCGTTTTCGTACTGTCGACATACAGGTATCCTTAAAAAATTGAAAGTGCACCACCTCGATTAACAAAATATTTTCTTTTATAATAATTTCCATTTAATTCTGTACACTTTTCCAAGCGTTTTTCCCACTCTTTTAAGCCCTCCAAAGGATTTCAGAAGGTCCTCAAAATAGGCATCTGCTTGGGCGATGACTTCCTCGTTCGACGTGAACCATTATCCGCCGAACCATTTTTCCAAATTTGAAAACAAAAAGAAGTCATTGGGGGGCAAATCCACTGAATGTTGTACTAATCACCACAGCACCATGTGCACCCGTATATTGTCTTGACGGAAGAGAAAAGATCCTCTTCTTTTACAAATGAGGATGCATTTCTCGATTTCTTCGCTTAACCGTTCCAATAACGACGCATAATACTTTCCAATTATCATTTGTCCTTCTAAGTAATCGATGTAGATGCATCCCAAAAAAAAACGATTTTCGGCCGATTTCACCATATTCGCCTTCTTTGGAGCCCGTTCGCCTTCAAAAACCCACCGTTTTGACTATTCTTTTGTCTCCGGAGTGTAGTAGTGTATCCATGTTTCGTCCATAGTTATGTAACGACCGAGAAACTCATCAGAATTGCGACGGAAAGGCGTCAAAACAGCCTCAGAGTCGACCACATAATTGCGTTTATTCTCTATTCAGAGCAAACGCGCCACTGATCTTGTCAAGATTTTTTTCCCGGCATTTTTTTTGGGCAACTGTACCTTGTGATATGCCTGTGACCTCAACTAGTTGGCGCACTTTAATTTCGTCGATCATTCAAAGCCATATCGCGGATTTTGTCATTTCGGGGGCAGTCACTTTCACTGAACATACAGAACGGTGTTTATTTTTCCCAACTCAACTTTGATCTCTTTCGGTGTTAAACCTTTTAATAAGTGTTTAATCACCGCTCGAAACTCACTTTTTTCCATTTTTCTACATAAACAAA
>LR737420.1:749553-793823 GCA_902655005.2 Marronus borbonicus
TTCTAAGGACTTCTTGAACCACCCTCGTAATAAATTTAGACGCAAATGAAGAGGAGGAGTGAAAACATGGAGAACTTCTGCACTAGCGACACAAGAAGAGGAAAATAAAGTTAAGGACAGCAGCAGATTATGACGAACTAACTAAACCGGAAATGAAAAGAAGAACCTCCAAATATGTTTAATCAAATACAGAAAACAAATACATGTATGCGTCCTAGGTATGGAGAAGGCTTCGCCAGTATACAAAGAAAAGATGTTTGGAAAACACTAAAGAAGGAGTAAAACCGCAATTTACTGAATGTATAAAAAGTTTAAAAATAGGTCTGAGACAATGTTGAAATTATGCTACCACTGACGACTTGGTAATTATAAGAGAGATCGAAAATGTTGTTGTAGATGTTACATTCTAAAAATTGTATATTGTACACCACAAACTCTACCACAAGTTTTTACTGGCCAACATTTGAAATGTAGAGAATTAACCAGGTCATTTGTATTTTTGGAAACCCCAACTCCGTGTTACTAATACCTTGCTTCAGTCCTACTAAACTAGTTTTACAAATATACTTAAAAACACGGTTTAAGTTCAAGTTTAGAGTTTATATTTAAGCCACAACTGAAAAGCCCTCTAAGGATTTTCCTCAATCTATAATAGTTTTCGTGATACGTTTCTAAATACAAACTGAGCAATTTTAATCGTGATTTCCGATAGATTTTAATCCGCCGAGTACTAAGATCAGTTTAACTGTGGTAAATAGTTCTTCAAGCGAAAAATACTTATCACGTCGTTACTGAGCGTTCTAAGTAGTTTCCACTATGAAATTACAGCGACAAACCCAACATCATGCTACTACCACTAGGCAATTCTATGCCTTCAAAGAAAGTCGAGGAACTGTCGACAATATATTACGAAAGAAGAAAGAACGGGAGAAAGGAAAATATAACAGAAAATAGAACGAGCTCAGAATCTTAAACAGAAGGAAGAATACTCGACTGTCCCTAAGGGCTTTTTCTCATGAATAACCCCAACAGTGATGAATGTATTGTGTTTGTATGAGTTTTGTGTGTTAGGTCACGGCTTTGCCAATACTTAGTTCAGATAGAGGAGAACTAAAGTTACCTATATGAGATATAATAACAAACGTATAATAAATAATAATAATAACGTTGAAAAGAAGAAAATGATGTACATTAGTAACGTATACAAAGTTTCCAAAATATAAACCATAAAAAAACTTAACCTTGGAACACCTTATTCGACTTTTATTTGATCGGTTTAGAAAAATGTCCATGAATATACGGCTAAAAATATTATTGTTGCAATAAAACAATTAAAATTCATGAAAAGCAATAAAATTTAATTCTATGTTCATCCTCAATTTTTTCCATAATTATCATTTTTAGTACCCTAGTATTTTCCCCGCTTACACACAGTTGTTGTTTCATACGAAGTCCATTAATTAAGAGTAATTGAAAGATCAAAAACCGGCAAAGTATTTAATTGTTACTTTAATGAAAATGTTAATAAAATAAGCTAAACATCACCGACACATTAACAAAGTAACCGGAGAGAGTGTGATAAACATCGTTGTAAGAGATAATGAAAAAAATTATCCCCCTATTTCTGTGCATTATCTGGCAAAATAGCAATATTGGTACGGTGTATTTATAGTAAAACAATGAGTTATTTTACACAAAAATGCGAGGTTATAAACAAATACAATAGGCGTGCATTTTACTGTAAAATATTTTTAAAAAGTGATACAATACAATATATATATATATAAAGGTCCTTAATATAATTTAAAAAGAACTCTAATTAAATAAAGAATGCAGGCAACAATGGTCTAACACTTACCTTGTTCCGTTGTATTAATTAAAGTAACATCGTTGGTCTTCGAAAGTAACTTTTCGGCGGGGTGGTGATCTAAATTTTCTTCGGATTCTTCATTATTTGATATTGGATATTTATACAGATTACTCGTTTCTTCAGAAGATTTCGTTACTTTGAATCTTTCCGGCATTGTTTTTTATTTATTTTCGAACGTTAAAACGCAACCGATAAGATGCCTCTGTTTCGTTTGTTAAATTGTCGACAATTAATACGGTTCGCGTATTTATAAACAATATTAAAAATCTACAACCTCTACAAATTAATCAAACACAACTGCTACTGTTGCTGTTAGACTCAATTCAATGCTGTTGGTTCAAGCAGTTGTTTACATTCTACTAGCGCCACCTATCAACAGCTGATCACGTTTGAATTTCAAATAAAAATTTTTACATGAATTCTTTCCATCTTTTTCGGTTTTCGCGATTAGAAACGTCGAAATGAAATTCAAGATCAACGAACACGATAAACGAGTCAACGAGAAGCAAGCAGACCGGAAGAAAACCAGATAAATTTGCGGATTTGTAGGTTAACACTGATAATAATAACCTTTACCCTAACCCGACAGCTCACGATTGCGGATTTTACGTAACTTGTGAGCAAACCATTTTTAGGTCCCAAATTTAGTCCACATTCTCTAGTTGTCAGCAATGTTAACAAGTAGAATACGAAAATATTACATTAATCATCCTCTTTTTATAAACCACTTCAATAGATTGATAAGATAAATATTATTCTTATCTACATTTTAATAATCAAGAAGTATTAAAATGTTATGTCAGGATATTATCGTAGTAAAAAATATATATATTTATTATATATATAAGGATAACAGTAGATAATGGAAAAGACAACAATAGGGGGATCAACGACGGTTTTTCCCACTAATTTTGTCTTTTACTCCGTTAAGAAATCAAAGTGATATTTGGTCTTAATCACAAATTAATTTAATCGATAATTAAAGTTGTGTAATCGTGATTAGTAAAGTCACAATATTAAGTTAATCCGCTATTAAATATTTAATTAATTTTCTGTAAACTCGGGGCTACTGAACCAAATTTTGAAAAACGCTTGGAACTAAAAAGAAATACGTATAAGTAAACAACACATAAGTATCGGCACCCTCCGCACCACACAAGTTTAATTTATTATATAGTAATATAATAAATTCACCGGTCACCGGTTGATGATGAGCACCATTCGTGTCCTCAAAATTAATAATAATAATAAATGAAACTTGTGTGGTGCGGAGGGTGCCGATACTTATGTGTTGTTTACCATACTACGCCACAGTCCTTGCTTCATTACGTATAAGTAAAGAGAAAAGTAAAAAAGTGTATCGTAATTTCTCTAGATCTGTATATGATTTAGTTGATTGGATTTGTGTTGTGATATAAGTAATGCGTTTTTTCGTGTGCATTATATTTTTTAAATTATTTAACTTGAATAATGTTAATGTACTTCTAAAGAATTACTAACTTTAAAAATTATTATTAAACATCATAGAGAACCATTATAATGTATGTATTTCATTCTGATTGAAGTGGAATATTTCTGAATAATTTGACCAACACCAATATGTTATAACGCAAGCTAAATTTTATCTGTTTTTATTTGAATGCTCGAAATTATACGGGAACGTTATATATGTTCATTAGTAATTTCTATAGTGATTATGACATACAAATTTAACGTGTGTGTAGTGACAAACTTCAACGTGTGCATTACGCGTGTATAATATCACACACTGCAATAATTCTTAATTCTGCAGCAAACATTAATCGTTGCACTAAATTATGTGAGAACTTGTAAGCGCAAAACTAATGTACGCAAATTCCAATACATATGCACGAAGCTTGATTAAATGGCCCAATCAGATTTTAGCACGTTGATATTTATCGGGGTCTATCTGTCATTCAAAAATACTTTGTTGAGTTGGTGAGTGTCTTATTTATTAACTTAGTTTACCTATTAAATAACATTAATTAGTCAAAATGTACAAACATATATTAACGACGGTGTCGTTTTTGTTATTAACGTTAAGTTTAAGTGTTGAAAGTGGTTCTGAAAAAGATATACTTAGACAAGCTAAATTACCACCGTGCAAGGCTTGCAAAACGTTTGTACAATCATTTAAAAGGGTAAAAAACACAAATCTTAACACCCAAATTTGAAAATCACCGTGTTAATTAAAAATAGAATTAAAGAAATTTGCATTTTCTTCTAGGGTGTGGATAGAACAGCAAAAGGTAAATTTGAAGGTGGAGATACAGCATGGGAAGAAGAGAAATTAGGTAGTTATGCTAGGAGTGAAATTAGATTGGTGGAAATCCAGGAAAAGATTTGTTCAGATGTAGAAGAAGGCAAGGAGCAATGTTATAGGTTACACGAGGAGTACGATACAGACATTGAAGATTGGTGGTTACATTATCAAGATGAACACCCTGATATATTCCAATATTTATGCGTAGAAAAACTAAAACATTGTTGCCCAGATTTCCATTACGGAGAAAACTGCACGCCATGCCCTGGACATCCCAATAACGTTTGTTACAACAATGGAAAATGTAAAGGTAGCGGAACTAGGAGAGGTAGTGGAAAATGTGATTGTGATAAAGGATATATTGGCGAGATGTGCGATAGATGTGATACGAAGTATTTTGAAGCTTACAGTGATGAGAAAAAAATCCTATGTACCCCATGCCCTAAATCATGCGATGGGCCCTGTACCAAATCAGGTTATATTTGTTTTTGCAACAAAACATTTAAAATTCATTTTATGAATACTTTCATTTTTTTTTAGGCTGTGAAAAATGTGCTATGGGTTGGCTAAAGAACGAAAAAGGTGATTGCTTAGACATAAATGAATGCACCTCCTTGAAACCAGCTTGTGGACCTTTGCAATTCTGTGTCAATACTGAAGGTAGTTTCAAGTGCCTAAAATGTGATAAATCATGTGCAGGATGTACTGGAAATGGCCCCGACATGTGTATCAAATGTGCTAACGGATATAAACTGATAGGAAAAACATGCATAGGTAATTATGATTGTATATGCTAATTACTAAATGCAATGTCTTTGAATTTCCTATTTTAGATGATTCCCAAGAAAGTCGCAAGCAATACATCTACTATACAAGAATTCTAACTTACTTAGGGCTGTGTGTCGCCACTTGCATCACTTACCAAAAAAATGTTATTGTAGCAGCAATTATTGGCTTAGCAGTAGCAATCTATATTACAGTTTCCGAATATGTTCTAAATACATCACCTCAACCAAATACTACTGATCTAGCCGAAAAGTTGCTACCACAAAAAAACTAGGGCAGATTGTAAAATTTAGACAATTTAGCTTTATTTATTTTCTAATTTATACCTTATATATCCATAAGTAGTCTTCCTAAACAATGCAAATACGCATATAAAATAAATTGGAAAGAGTAATATACTTTCTTTTTATGTAATAAAACGTACGTGACAGTATATAATTTGTTTTATTTCGTTTAATAATTTCTGATTATTTGAGCCCTTGCTGATTTATTTCAAATGTAAATTGTTGAAATAGGGCGCCATCTATGAGATAATAGCAATTCCATATAGGAATATGTCGCTATCTACATCGATAACACAGATATCTATAAAACAGCAAGAGTAATTTAGTTTTTTGTAAAAGACCACAAAAAACGGCTCGCGTCTGTATTATGCACATTGTAAGCTCAGTGCGAAATAAAATAGGGTACTCGCTCCCTACAGACGGTGTAATAATCGATTTTCGAAAATTGTGGAATACTCGGACAATTATTTTTTTCTTACCGATAGAGGGACGTAGGTACCACCTGTTCAAGTGACCGCGCAGGTAGAAAAGTGTAAAACAGTTGCACAAGTGGTGCCTTAAGAAAGGATAGCCGCTTTTTGTCATGGCTGCTACCAGTGTTGTCGTACTCGATAGAGGCAATAATACGACGTGTACGATTAATTTACACGGTAAGGATGAATTACCATCGATAAGAATGATCGAAATCTATCAGAATCCGACGCAAAATCCCCTCGCGTAATCGTATAACGTTCCTCTTAAAAAAAACGTGTACAAAAAACAACCTAACCTACAATTTTTTGTTTATATTCGGGCTCATGTATAATACATGGTTGCAGTATATATGCGTCTACTTTTTTTTTTACTTCTAGGAGCTACTGTGGTATCGTGGAGAGTGAATAATCAAGAGCAACTGTTTGTGAGGTAAGGCATTTAATTAATGGCAAGCCTTCTATTATAATCTTCCTTTTTTTATTCCCTGCAGTAAACAGGCTGTGTTTGATGGCAAAAAACCTATAAGAGGTGGAATTCCTTTCGTTTTTCGTAAGTGTATTCACTAATTGTATAATTTAGAATTAATGATTGGAAATTAAATATGCATAACTGGTAATAATACATTGAGATTATTTATAGATAGGGTGTCTTCCAGAACAAAGGAAACTTCTTTAAAATTCATACCAAACTAATCTATTGATACTTGCAGCGCAATTTGGACCATGGACGTTTGGCCCACAACACGGTTTCGCGAGAATAATTCGATGGAACTTGGAAAAAGCGCCGGAACGTCTAGCCAGTGGAGATGTTGAAGCAATCTTTTCATTAATGGACACCGATTTTACGAGATCAATGTGGAATTACTCGTAGGTCATTCGGAATTCGTTCTGATTACGCTCTCTAACTTTCGTTTTTAAACAGATTTCGCTTAACATATCGTTTGATTCTCCGCGAGAAAGAGCTGCATTTCAACATAGCGATCTACAATCCAAGCAAAGAATTAACGTTTAGCTTTAACATGCTCCTCCATACCTATTTCAAAGTTCCTGATGTAAGACGCTGCCAAATTACCGGATTGCACGGCAGCACCTTCGTGGATAAGACCAGAGAAGGTGCGATGTATCAAGAAGGCCGCGATGTCGTTACTATATGTGAATGGACTGATAGAATATATCAGAATACTCCCCAAGAGCATATAATAACAAACGTCGTTTCTGGAAGGAAGATGAGGATTCAAAAGTATAATTTTCCGGATACGGTAGTTTGGAATCCATGGATCGACAAGGCTAAGGAGATGTCCGATTTCGGGGATGACGAATACCCGAACATGATCTGCATTGAAGCCGGACACGTGTCCAGTCCGGTTATATTACTGCCTGGCACCGCTTTTGAAGCTAGCCAAATCCTGCAGGTCATGTGAACTGAATTTCTAAGGGATCATGCTCACGGAAACGTTCATTCTCCTTATCCATTCCTTGTATTTCTGAGCTGGAAACATCCATTGATATTACTATTTTTCCATGATAATTCCTTTCATTTTTTTAATTAAGTTAATTTAAGTTGATATTTTCCAGCCAAGTGAATACATTAATATGGGTTGTGATGCTATCGAAAAAGAAAACATAAGCAATAGTTTAGTTTTATTTCTTATTCATTATTATTATTATTGGACTAGCTAATTTTTTTTTCTCAATGGAAGGACTTTTTAGTATGTAAGAATTTCTCGTTTGGATTGCCAGTATCCAATTTATTCATTTCTCATTTTTATAATATTTAAAATCCCATTTAATTGGGATATAAATAGCCTTACACATAGTATACGACTGGCATTTACTGTAGTAAGTAGTGGATCTTTCTGTATTGATAATAATAATTGTAATAAATAATTACTGTGCAATAGTGAATGTGAAAGTATACAATTTTGAAAATTATGTTAATTACTACAATAAACGTCAATATTAGAAATTAAATGCTTTTATCTCAAATAACAATAAAATTTTCAAAAATACTACACTACTCTTTTTATTTATTTATTTATTTAGAATGTTTTCTAAACGAAAAATAAACAATAAGTTAATACTTAACTCTTTTTTCGACTCGTAAGTTAAATGATGTTAGTAAATTTATATCTATTAATGTTGAATATTTACATCACTTATTTTCTATAAAATTGCAAGATAAAAAAATGCATAGTCAGCGAATATTATGACATTAAATCGACCTTTGAATTGAATTCTATAAAAACAAATAGCAAAATTACCGAAATTTGAACATTTTCAAAAGTTTTTTATAAAGAAATTCATTCTCGTTTACAATTTTTAAACAAATTAATAGCAATAAAATGCTCAAGATAATACTGATTATCTTAGAGATCACAAAAGCATTTCACAAATTGAATAATTTAAGCTATTTATGACTGTATTGTATAGCTAATTTTTAAAGCTGTTATCGCTGACGAATAATTTTTTCACTATATGTATATAGATGTACGTTGAGATAAGGCAGTAGAGGAAACCCATTTTTTTAAGTATTTCCTAATTGATTATTATTAAATAGCAACAAATATACGCAGCGGAATTCATTTACGAAATGCAAATGTGCCGGTGTGTTTGTAGTAAGAACGGTTAAAAGGTGCGAAGACAAGTCGATATAAAACATGCGCAATGCAAAGGTAATAATTGCAGGGTACGTTTACTAAATGTAGTGCATGTTTTCACCCCAAACACGTGATATTATTAGAGGGTAGAGAAGCGAGTGATTTCCGTCGAAGTAGGTTCATGCCACCGAATTCTTATCAAAAAATAGAAAGGTAATAAATTTAGTTTATCGTTTATAAAGTCTCAAGTTTTAAAACGGAAACACGAGAGTTTCACCTATTACATTAAATAAACCGCAAAAGATTACGTTGAATAAAGAAATACTATAAAAGAATGCACGAGATGACACGCCTAACTCTTTTTCGCGCAAAATTCCCAAGAAACGGTATGACGCTCGATTTCTTAATTGACCATTATTTCGTCTAAGACATGATTAAAAGATTGATCTTGAGTAATACGTTAATTTGACCCCTCTCAAAGCGCGGTTCCTTTTTGCAACAAAAACAAGGAAGTAAGAACATCCTCTCCACGCGAAAAATATACACCGATCGCAATATATTGCTTGCAAACTCAATGCACAACTCCCTTCCTGACGTGCTTCGTTTCAATAACACGAGAAACCGGCGTTTCGGAAGTGTGGGTATTCCGCGGTTTTTTCAGTAACGCACATACATAGGTGCACAATCTTGTGCACAACGTACAGCAGCTTCATTATCTGCTCCTACGTGATTGTATATTTAATAAAAATAATTTATTTAAACAAAAAATAACCGTGGTCGCGTGTATTACATGTGTTTCGTATTATATCGAGATTATATAATTTGATTTCACCTCTCGATCCTGAAGAAAATAGATACGCACCTATTTCTATATATTTGCGATAGATATATTAAAAACGCGTATATGGTGAGATGTCTACTGCGTCGAGAGCCAACAAAGAATATACTACGTTAAAAGGTCAGAGAAGGCAGCGAATAAATTAAATGGTAAAACGATTTAACTTATAGAATTAATTTTCTTCATACTCTCAATCTTTTATACTACGTAAGGCCGATATTATTAGTTCAATATTATCAGAGATAGTCAGACACGACACAGACACAAATCCCACTATAATAGTATAATACATGCGGAAAAGCAACCAAATAGAATGTAATTGTTAATTAACAAACAAGAAAAGAACAACGCCGCATACTTCTCGAATCATTCGCACAATTATACTTGCAGGAAATAATGTTGGATCTTTGGAAGAAACAATTTAATCGCGATAAACTGCTTATGCGCCATGAAGAACCCCGGATATTCTTCCAATCGCAAGTAAGTGATTTTTCTCGTCCTTCTTTACTTCCGAGATTTAACTTGAAAATTCCAGTGGCAAAAACGCGAAGGTCCTAGCGTATTTTATTTATTCTACAGATGGGTAGTAACCCTATATCTAGCTGGAACATGGCTGTTAACTGTGATAGATCCAAAAAATTTTGACAAATCTCAAGAATTTAGGATTAAATGGTTGATTTATTTAACTAATTGGGGATATTCGACGTGTTTGCTTCAATCATTAATGTGCAGCGTAATTTTGAGCGTATGGATTATTCAAAGGAATAAAATCAAAGGTACGTATGTAAATATGCCAATTAAGATAGATCTGATATGCGTGGTGGATTTAAATTATTGTGGTGAATTGAACTTATTTCAAGGACGCAAATAGTCAAATTAGTTTATTTTAGTCGAGAACTGCATATAACGGAATTATGTATTGTGGCTTTTTATTTGGAATATTTCCTTGTACAATGTTTACCAAAAGTTCTAAACCGCGAAATAATCCTTCCGTGACTTCAATTTATTCAATTGCTTTAATTAACGATTTGTACACTTTGATCTTTCTTGTTGCCGAAAAGTGTTACGCAACTAACATAATTACCTGATTAAAGGTCTAACCCACTCGAATTCTATTTTCAGATAATGAATCGCAATATTCTTATTGGATTAACAGGACATACAAATCATATTGGATATGTAATACAATCGCTACGGATATAGCTTTCGGTGTTACAGTATTGTATTGGGCTTTAATTTACGATGGTAGAACGATGAATCCTGATGCTCAAAACGTCTTCGTACATGGCACTAATTCAGTGGTGATGTTCATCGAATTGTGCGTTGTGAAACATCCTATATATTTTGTACATTTTTACTGGTCGATATTTTTCGGGTTTATTTATTCTATATTCAGCGTGGTATATTTTGCAGCTGGGGGAACTTCGAGGTATATTATTGGCATATCCTTATCTCAATTCATATTTAAATAAAATTACATATTCGTAGGAATGAGGATCCCTACATTTACGCGGTATTAGATTGGAGAAACGGATGGAAGACCACAGCGATTTGTTTAGCTGTACTAGTGTTCATTATACTTCTGCATTGTTTTTCTAGCACCATATCATTGTTAAGGCTATATATCTATAAAAAAATATACGAAAGGAAATTGAATACTTCCAATAAGACAAACAATAACGAACTGCATGGTTTCGACAATACGGCAATGTCCGATTTTACACCATAATGTAATGTAGTAAAGTGCGACTTACTAGTTCCTAGACGTTAACGAAGAAACCAAATATTTTTTTCTTTTTTGTACCATAAAAACTCTTTGTACAACTATACAAAAAAAATGGAATAAAACATATCCAAATAAGAATTTCTAGTTTTATTATCAAAATGAAAAATGATTTTTTTGAATTAAAAGCGCATGTGTATATAGAGTTGCCTAAGCTCGTATTAAATAGTAATTATTTGAAAATTCCCAAATACTACTTTATCGACATTTCGGTGTCGGTAAAGTAGAATACTTGGCGATGGCAGACATCTACAGTTTAGGATATTCTTATCCGTTTTAATGTCATAAAATAATAAGTATTATTAATTTAAATATTTAAATTGAAAGACTTAAAAACATCTCTCTTTAAAGTCAGATAAGAAAAATATTTATTGCAATTAGAGGTTCCTGTTCAATATAAGTCAAATGATGTGTTTATTACAATATCAGCATATCAGCCAGGCATTTTTAAACTGCTTTTCTTATATTTTTATCCATGAAATCCGAAACCAATGAACTTGGGTGTTTTTGAATGTTGGTAAGGAATGCGATAGAGTCTAGCCACGTATGTATATGTCAATATGACACTAATTCATGAATATAACAATAATTAATCGTATTTAAAGCTTAGTGCAATAAACGAGTGACAAGTAAACTAACGAACCCTTATCATTAATAAGAACTTCACGAAGACATGTAATTTTTTAAACAAAAACATTGGGGTTCTAACCTAAACGTAGATTTGACAGTTCTCGTGACTTCTAGTATTATTATCCTAATTTTTCTAATATTTTATACGATATACATTGAAAAAAAATGGCCTTTGAAAGTGGAACGTTTGGTATGGACGCACCGCCTGCATTTATAGAAGCGTTACAGAATGATTTTAAGACATTATCACTTGAAACCAAGAAGAAGTATCCACAAGTCAAAGAGGTAAACATCTCGCGTATTTGATGTATCAACAGTTAAATAAGCGTTTGGTGCTTTTAGTCATGCGAAGAAGCTATAACAAAGTTAAGGAATATTAATTCAACACCTCAGCAATCTTTGCATTACGTTATAAACCAAATAATGTATCCACTTGTACAGGGTTGTGAATCGAAAGACGTGAAAATCATTAAGGTAAGTATTTAGCCTTTCTTGCATGCTCGGTGATTAAAATATTATATTGTAGTGCTGCTTACAAATAATTCAAAGGTTAATTAAGCAACAAGTAGTAGATTCAAAAGGCGCAAGGTATATAACGGACACGCTGTGGGTTTTGATGGAATCTGGAATTGAAGAAGTTAAAGTTCTACAGTCTGTGACATTGTTATTGACGACAAATACAGTTGTGCATGGAGAAACGTTGGCTAGGGTGAGTTTTAAATATGAAATGAAATTTATTCTTTTTCTGTGCGTAGACTTTGGTTCTATGTTTTCGCCTACATTTTGCCAAAAATTCCACAACCATTAACACGGCTGGAGCCACAGTTCGACAATTAGTTTCTCTAGTATTTGAGAGGGTAGTTGCTGAGGATGAACAATTAGCAAAATCCGAAACTCCACCTATACCACGCCAAGTTAATTTAGAAGAACTGAAATCACCAAGCGGTATGCCTTTAAAAGGGTTACCACCATGTGCTGCAGATGCTTATTTACTATTCCAAGATTTAGTACAGCTAGTAAATGCTGACCAGCCATATTGGTTGATTGGCATGACTGAAATGACAAGAACTTTTGGATTGGAACTCTTGGAAACTGTGCTCACACAGTTTTCATCTGTATTTTTTAAGAATGCTGAATTTAGCTTTTTATTAAAGGAAAGAGTTTGTGCGCTGGTTATTAAACTATTCTCACCAAATATAAAGTATAGAAGTACTGTTCCTGCTAGTGTACAGCAAGCAACCCCTTTTGATAAGCCATATTTCCCAATAAGCATGAGGTTGTTACGTGTAGTCTCTGTATTGATACAGAAATACCATGTATTACTGGTAAGCTCATTATAATATTACTCCATACTTTAAGCATAAGTATATCTGCCTTTCAGGTAACTGAATGTGAAATATTCCTATCGTTAATAGTAAAATTCTTGGATCCTGACAAACCAACATGGCAACGATCTTTAGCTTTAGAAGTTCTGCATAAGATGACTGTCCAACCTGAACTCTTAAACTCGTTTTGTGAATGCTACGATTTAAAAAAACACACGACCAGTATCTTCCAAGACATAGTAAATTCTTTAGGAGCTTACGTCCAATCTTTATTTATAACACCACAAATTCACATGGCTACCACTGGTAACAAGTTTATAACTCAATTTTCATTGATTGTATTGACAATTCAGATTTTCTAGTATCGATCGGACAAACGCCGCATCCGCCCTATTTAAGCGGGATTCCCCCGGGAATTGGAGTGACTCCTCAGCAAGGCTTCCTTTCAAGAAATGTATGGCTGCCTATAGTATTAACGTTTCCAAGTGGCCAAACTAAATCTGTATAGTAAGTTATTTAGGGCAATTACTTCTTCACTTAATTCGCAACTTTCTGTTTCCAGTTTAGAAATGCTAGATAAAATTGAACCACCAGTTATTCCAGATGGCTATGGAATATCGGTGGCTTACGCATGTTTACTTGAGATAATAAGATCTCTACATATTACAATAGTACCTCAGAAACCTCCAGATGAGGAAGCGCCTCCAATTGCGGAAACAAACAAGGAATTACATTGCCAGCTAATTAATTCCAGCTGGTGCGGCTTATTAGCTGCTTTAAGCTCTCTTATTGAAGCTAGTACGGATGAAGCTGTAACGGAAAGTTTACTAAAATCGGTGCAAACCTACGCTTCGTTATGTGGATTGTTAGAATTGCATACAGCGAGAGACGCCTTCATTACAGCTATCTGTAAATCATCTCTACCACCACATTACGCGTTGACTGTCCTAAATACTATTACACCTGTTATTAATTTACGTCATAGAAATGATGGCAATGATGTATCCTCTCAGTATGCTAATCAATATGGCGAAACAGATTATAGACAACAAGTCGTAGCTGTCGGTACACCTCTGCCAACATCAGCTGTACCGGTCGGTGCATCTCAAGGCCCTGTTATGTTAACAGCAAAGAATCTTCAGTCGATGAGAGCCCTTCTAAGTCTAGCACATTGTCATGGTGGCATATTAGGTTCATCTTGGCATCTAGTGCTAACAACACTACAGCACCTTGTGTGGATACTTGGATTGAAACCTGCAACCGGTGGTAGTCTCAAAGCTGGACGTATCAGTGTTGAATCTAGCGCAGTGCAATGTCCGATAATGGCCGACCTTCCGGTTTTATCAATAATGCTTAGCAGGCTATTCGAATCAAGCCAATATCTAGACGATGTTGCCCTGCATCATCTTATAAATGCTCTTTGTAAATTATCGCAGGAAGCCATGGAAATGGCTTACACAAATCGGGAACCATCTTTATTCGCAGTTGCCAAGCTCCTGGAAACCGGCTTAGTTAACTTGAAAAGAATCGAAGTACTGTGGTGTCCGTTAACCAACCATCTCCTTGAAGTATGCCACCATCCACATATTAGGATGAGAGAATGGGGCGTTGAAGCTATAACTTATTTAGTGAAAGCAGCCCTACAATATAAATATGCTATTCCATTAAGGGATAATCAGAAACTGCAGACTTTATTATTGGGACCACTAGCTGAGTTATCTTCGGTTCCTCATGGCGATGTAAGACAGAGACAGTTAGAATGTGTCTTGCAGATATTGCATGGAGCTGGGGAGACTCTATCACATGGATGGCCTTTGGTTTTAGAAATAATTGGTGCTGTGTCTGAACATTACGGGTTAGTATAACTTTACCATTCACGGTCTTGTTCATTTATATAATCTATTTTTAGTGAAAACCTAATTAGGATAGCGTTTCAATGCCTACAATTAGTTATAACTGACTTCTTACCAGTCATGCCTTGGAGATGTTTGCCTTTATGTGTTAATACTGTAGCGAAATTCGGGTCGCAAACGCAAGAGCTTAATATTTCTTTAACAGCAGTAGGATTAATGGTATAACATTTTTTTCATTTTAATCGCGTCAAATGCTAAAAGAATTTCGTTTCAGTGGAATATATCGGATTACTTCTACCAAAATCAGGCTAAATTAAGTCAGACTTTGATGGAAGATGGGACTATTCTTCCAGAATTTCCTGGAACCATAAACATGCCTAGTTTCGATAAGTTATGGATGTGCCTCTATGCTAGACTGGGAGAACTATGCGTTGATCCTAGACCAGCCGTAAGGAAGTCTGCGGGACAGACCTTATTCTCGACAATAAGCGCTCATGGAAATTTATTAAAACAAAGCACTTGGCAAGCCGTCCTATGGCAGGTATTGTTCCCATTACTAGAAAAAGTTGGAACGTTGTCTAACAATGCAAGTAGTGAGAAAGTCGACACCGGTGGAAATATACTAATACATCACACAAGGAATACAGCTCAAAAGCAATGGGCCGAAACTCAAGTCCTAACACTCTCTGGAGTTGCTAAAGTTTTTAATACGAAGAGACAACTCTTGCAAGCGCTTGGGGACTTCCTAAGGGCGTGGTCTATCTTATTAGAATTTATAGAGAGCGCGGCACTTAGCAGAAATAACGAAGTGTCATTCGCTGCCTTGAAATCATTCCAGGAAATCTTGCACGGGAACAAATCTCAGAATACTGACAATAAGAACGCATTAAATGATGATATATGGAGTACCGCGTGGAAGGTGTGGTTAACCATCGGCACTGAAATTTATATCCCAGCATCAGAGAAGGAAATAACCGAGGACTTCTTTTTCCCTAACCAAGGATACCTAACGGCTCTAGTTCAGATCTTCCCTAATATATTTCAATGTATCAAATCGAGTTTTACCTTGGAAGACTTAAAACAGCTTTGTAAAGTCCTAACGAACGTAGTTCATGTACCAGTTTGTGCCGATAATACGCAGTATTTACTTGCAAATTCAGCTGAATTCAGTCTGACCGCATTACATGATGGTATTTTACACGCTGTGGATTTAGTACAAAAAGAAGCAATGGCTAGAAACAACTCTAAAATGATTCCAGAGATATTAAAGCAGTACCTCGTCTATAGCAAATTCATGTGTAACCCCCCTGTGTATAAGATCGAATCAAAACAGTTCAAAATATCCCCAGAATGGGTAACGATGAACTATATTCCGTTTGGGGAGAAGGCTCTAACGACAGCTGTGAAATTGTATGAAAAAACAGCTGATAATCCTGATATAATCAAGAATAATATTTTACATGACATAATAGCCGTGTTATACGTTCCTTTATCGATGAAATATAACTGCGTCTCCAGTAGTACGTGGAAGCTGGCAACTAACAGCTTGATTACCGTACTTAAAGTTGGTCTGCCTGTCGCTAGAAACCATGGAAATCAATTTGACTCCATGTGGAAGCAACTGGCAGAGACGCTGAACGTATTTCTCTTCCCAAAAACGTAATTATTACTAGGAGTGATTAAATTTCAAACCTCGTTCCATTTGTTTACATTTCATGCGCAATAAATGGGATGCAGTTTGAGATTTGAAGTTGCCTAATTTTTTGTTATTTTTTATCTAGATGCCCGCCAGCTGATAGGGGACTCGATGAATTTGTTTCGGACGAAGCGGCAGACTGCCAACTCATCGAATTATTGTGCACGCAAGTCCTTCCATACTCCTCAAGCATTCCGAAAGAGTTCATATTAAAGGTTGTGGTTCTTTTAAACAAAGGGTCTATTCATTCGGCAACTAATACGAATATAGATTCAGAAACCGAGCTAACGTTAAGGGAAGAATTTGCTAAAACATGCTTTGAAACTCTTTTGCAGTTTTCCTTAATAGACGGAGGAAACGAAGCCCTTGTTCTCAGCGATAATGATAATCCCAGCGGAGTCGCCGGAAGACTCGCCGTAACAGCATTACTACACCGTTTTCAGGAGGTGTTAAAGAAATTTGTAGAAGACGAGAAACACAGCGGGAAGTGCCCTTTGCCAAGGTAAGGCTTTCAGGGTAAAATCTTAACTTCCAAAAATGTTTATTCTTAATTCATTGCAGATATCGTCTTTCTGAGGTTTCGTTCGTATTAAAAGCTATAACCACCCTAATTATTTCCATGAAGAAGGCTTCAATCGGTAAAGGTAATAGATTAGAATAAACCTTAGAGTCGTCCTATAACTCTAATATTTTGTTATTGCAGAGGACACCTCGTCTTGGGAGCAATTGATAAGCATCTATCCTTATTTAGTGGAATGCACAACCACTACTTCGACCCAGGTGTCGAGGCCATTGCGTGAAGCTTTACTGCAATTCTGTGATCTGTTGAGACCTCCTAACATTAAAATAGCAAACGGTGTCAAAGACTCGAGTTCGTTAATTTAAAATCTATCAAATATTGAATTCTAATATTCTATTGGTTGATTATTTATATACTCTCTGTACATATTTAATAGATTACCGTTTCGGTTACGTACAAGCCATCATGTTTAATTATTATCGTTTATAGTAGTTTATTTGCATATAGGACTTTAAGTTTTTTAACTATTAAGAAATCCGAAAAATGAATGTATTATAGATAGAGATATATCTTCTTCTTTTTTGTTAATGTTATTATTATATTGTATTATTACTATGTAGTAAACGACTTAAATTACAGATAAAGATATTTACAATGTACAATAAATTTTACAGTTATAACAATTAAAAATCAAATTAATCAAAACGACTTCCTATATTAAAATAATAAATTTATTTCAAATATACATATATAAACACTTAAAAACAGGAATGTTCCATCTTTTACCATAATAAAATACTTCTCTTAGTAATACAATTTTCGTCCGCCAATATAGAATTTGATAATCTCAATTGTAAAAAGAAAATAAAAAAGGAATAAAATTATTTGCACAAACCACAGCACTTTGTCGAAGATTCTTCTACAGATACGGGATTCCCCCTTCCGAAAACTTTAAGTAACTGGCAACGCACCCTACAATTATTTTTTTTTAATGAAGAGCTGCTTCTGCAAGGCAAGTGCTTACTTTGCGTGTATATTTGGCTCGACTTGCACCTCGCCATCACAGTTCCACCTGCTGGGCTTATTAATTGAACGGAAGTAGAATTCTCTCCCTTTATGTATTTCAATAAAGGGTAAATCGTCTATAGTTCCAGTCTTTTTGATCAAGCGGAGTAGTAATTTTATATTATTGACTAAACTAGTATGGTGAACTAGTACTAAGTATAAATTTCCATCACCAATATGACTGTAGGGAGCGATTCCGTTTGGACTGCGCGCGCATGCGCAACTAATATTAGCACCACTAACCATGAAATACTTTCCGGTGATCGTCTTCCGTGCTAAGTCACTTTCTTCTTTATTAATACTGATACCACTATTACTACTGCTACTAAAATCTTCTACACTTTTTTCTAAGCACACAACGCAATCCTCATAACATGTAGATTGAGATAATTCGCTCCTTTCGAATAATACTGTAATTTCACCTTCGTAACCACGATTAGCTACAATTTTTTTGAAACCTACAGCATACGAATATTAAGAGGTATTCTTCAAGTGGAAAAATTATGAAGACAATACCTGAATAATCGTACCTTTTAGGTCCCATCCACCGATGCCTATCACTATGATAAACAACATCGCCTAAGTATCCATAGCTTGAAACGCTAGCAAATAATCTAAGGAAACGGTTTTCGTCATAAACTGAAACTAGATCGAGTCCCAGGGATTCCCCTAGTACTATATGCAGTACAGCTGTAGTAACATCTGTTGTACCGTGTAGGCAGTAAGCTATTGTATCTGTACTACCACCTAGAATGTATACACGTACAATCTGGAAACTTAGTACACAGTAATATCCTTTTGAATTTTTGTAAGTTAACTTTTGTTGTTGTCGGCAGTTTCTTACCTTAAATTGAATACCACATATATTTTTACATTTTTTGGAAAGGTACTGTACGTGCCACGAGATATAGCGAGAGCTGAGGGGAAATTCGCGTACCGGTAGAAGTCTGGGGGAGGTTTCACATAAAGTTTCAAGACACCATAGGGAGCACAGACTAATACACATCTAATATGTAGTATTTAAATAGGCGTTTAAGAATATTACATATGCCAGTTCGTAGAATTCAATTATTATTATATGCATACAAGAATCATTTATGAATAGTGCATTGATTAACAACACGAAAGTTTCAGCACACTCCGCATCACACAAGTTTGATTAATTAATCTGGAACAACTGTTTCAAGAATGCGTCGAACCTCATTTTTAACTGTTGACTCGAAACAGCTGTCCTGGATTAATTAATTCAACTTGTGCGGTACGGAATGTGCGGATACGTTTGTGTTGTTTGCCATACTACCCCACAGTTCTTGCTATCATTAGTGTATTGATTTACTACTAACAATATAATGGAATAATTTCTTAAAATATGTGTAAAAAGAATTACATTATTTACATTATCAAATGAAAGTAAACGGACGTGTACGTTTCCAAAAGCAACTAGGGCGTATCCCCGATTCTCATCATCTCTCATGGCTCGTACAGTAAGAGAAAAGCAATAAGACATATATTATACTTTAACTTAAGAATTATCATTAACATGCAGCAATATATGCTTCTGTTTTTATGTAAAGTCGACTAGGAAAATGCGCTGAATTGTCTCTTGAGATCCAAATACCTTGTTGCTAGGTAACGTATTCACAACAGTCAAATTTCAATTCCGAAACTACTAACACTATCAAAAAAGGCATACTACAATTTCACATTTTCACAAAGGCGCGTGATATGGATTAAGCCGGATGTAGTTGTAAAAAGGCCTTACTGGACTAACTAACAATATAATCTGCAGCTTAGATAGTATGGTATCTATGTTAGTTTTATTAGATTTCTTGATACATGTTTGCATTTATCGATAGATGTACACTGCCGTTCAGTGAAGTTGGGTCATACAATAAAAATCTATTATATCACACTGTATACAATTATTAATACATAAAATTAGAAAAATATTAAGCCTACACTCTTTTCTAAGGGATTAAAGCCGTAAATTATTATGTAAAGTAGAAATATTGCGACAACCACAATAAAGTCCCTTTTATTATCGTTCCAAGAATTTCTCGGAAGTACCGATCTTTTGAAACGGGTCGTTTGGGGATTATTAACGAACAATACATTTAGGAAATATACCGCAGTGTCACTCTTGTTTATTTATCACAGGCGTAAAGATATAAATTTGCTTCATTTTACTGTTAAACGTGTGTTGGTGTGCATCTGTCGTTTTTGCGCGAAAGTTTTAAGAAAATTTACTTCAAAATGGCACGTGGTAAGCCTACCAGTGTAGAAAAACGTTCACGCATTATTACGCTGTTTGAAAAAGGATATTCGGGGCGACAAATTGCTGAAAAAATAAATATGAGAAGTTCAACAGTAGATGACATCATAAAGCGATATCGGACAACTGGAACTATAGAAAATCGTGTTCCTCCTGAAGCATCTAGGAAAACAACAAAAGCTGAAGATTTGAGAATTGTATTATTAAGCAAACGCAATAGAAAATTAACAGCGCCACAAATAGCAGCCGAAGTCAGTCGCGGTCGTGAAGGACAAGATTCGGGGAGTACGGTAAAACGTCGACTTCAACAAGCGGACCTTCATGGACGCATTGCCATTCGAAAACCCTTATTACGTCGGGGCAACAGACCAAAACGGCTACAGCGGGCCCGTCCTCATCTAGATTGGTCGTTAGATGATTGGAAACACGTGCTTTGGAGTGACGAGTCATAGTTTGAGGTTTTTGGGAAAAATCGACGAGTTTATGTCCGAAGATCTAAAACCGAAAAGTGATCCGGAACTGCATTGTGCCTCTACAGTGAAGCAAGGGCGTAGTTCTGTGTTAGTGTGGGGATGTTTCTCCTTTGCTGGGACGGGAGATTTATGCAGAGTGTAATGAGGAAGGAAAATTATTTTGCAATACTCTAGAATCATGCAGTGCCATCAGGATTGCGTATAATAGGCCGTAACTTTACATTCATGCATGACAACGACCCAAAACACACTGCGTTAGTGTGTAAGAACTATCTAAAGGAGCAAGAAGAACAGCACACCCTGAAAGTAATGACATGCCCCCCACAAAGCCCAGATTTGAACCCTATAGAGTTGTTGTGGGATGAACTGGACAGGAGGATCCGAAAAATATGCCCAACTTCACAAGAACATTTACGGAATATTCTGCAACATGAATGGATTAATATTCCACAATCCATTTTAACAAAACTTATCGAAAGAATGCCTAGAATAGTTCGAGCGGTGCTTAACAGCAAAGGAAGTTTTTTCGATGAAAAAAAAGTATAATGTTCAGTATGTTATATTAGGCCAGAATAACTTTTTATTTATTTATTTTTGTCTTTTTTACCTGTACATACAATAAAATTGCATTTTGTTTTTAGTTTCGTTTGTTTCTGTAACCTTTTCATATTTTTTACCAACCGACCGAACTTCTCTGAACGGCAGTGTATGTTGATGATACGCGAATGTATCATTCATTTAGGGATAAGTTTTGTTTCTTTAGTGCTTCTTCCCTTCTTATCTATTTTTTTTTCCAAGTTTATATAAAACTAGAGAAGCAAAAATTTTGGGGTTGACAATAGATAACATACTCGTCATTTCACTTTTAATTTCTGCAGCTTCGTCTGTGGTCCCTGCTTTACCGTTGTTAATTTTGCTCATATTCAACGAGTGCAGAATTCGTATCTGCGTTTAATATTTGGTATCAGGAAATATGACTAAATCACTGCCAATGCTAGCTTGCTTGATATGCGCAATGGACGGATTCTGCATGCGGCTACAGTGTACCATGGGATCACCCTTCAGAGAGAGTTTAAGCATTTATTTAATAAAATTGAATTTCATAGCAAAATACTGAATGGTTTCAAAATGATTAAAGTAATACGATTCACGGCAAAAATGAGAGCTATCAATAATTCTTAATTTTATGTTGACATTGCAAATATTGTTTAGTATTAGGTAATTATTAACACCTCAGTTTTATTTATATTTGAATATACTAGGTTTAATAGCAGACTAATAGTAAATTGAATTTAATCTAAGAGTTCTCGTGTTTTTTCCTATTATTTATTATATTTCAATTGGATTAAATATAGAAATCGTTTATAATTATTAAAAATTGTCCCGCGAGTAACACATGCTTATAGGCAAAAGATGATTTGCGCATTATAAATCCAGGAGTTGCTCGTATTGCCTGTATTGCTCTTATTAGTTATTATTTAATCGTGGTTTTTCTAAATTTTACATTCTTTGTTCTCGTTTTCTTTATTTTGGCCAGTTTTACTAATTATTTTCTACTTTATCAAATTATATTCGTAATTAATTAATTATCTTGAGCTTATTTAAATTTATCTTATCTTATTTTAAAGTCGAAGAAACAAAAAAAAAATTACAATTAATAAAATAACGTCACCACTGGGTGCCACTAGAATTGAGATGACAGATCGACACATACTGAGAATATGTTGCCTAGCAGCGAGTTCTGTAGATGAGTCTGGCGTCACAGTAGACAATTTGCCGCTTTTTTCTGGTCAATTTTGTATGAAACAACTACAGATTGGTAAAACCTTTACTTACACGTAAACTAAAACATAATACATGTGGTCATTGGATTTCCCTTTCGATTACCATGAACATATGCAACTTGTTCTGCTAATATTAAAAGTACAATTGAACTGTTAACACCAAAAGTTAATTGGGTGGGGGCTATTTTAGGACCTCACTGTATACCACCAGTTATACATTTGAATGCAATGTCATTATACTTATAGATAAATCAATTTAATTATCCACAATTAAGGATTACTGATAGTCAAGCAATTTTAAGTGCACTCAAATGTCTATCGAGTAATTCATTCGAATTATTTACATCCAACATTCAAAGTACTTTTTTTTTATTTTCCTTTCAAATGGAAAATAACTTGTTAGATAAAACAAATCCAAAAATATACACACCTGGTATTACACCAACGGGCAAGCTAGGCCTAGGCAATTCTACAGAGTGATTATCAATATCAATACCCTTCAATCTACACTCCCTTATAACTAAGCCATTAAATAATTCTGATACAGTACCGTCACCCCCTACACAAGCTATAGAATCGAATATATCTAGATTATGGTATGCTATAAAATCTTTTATTTGATCTTTACGCTGGGAAACCGTTACGGTAACATCTATACTTGCTATGTGAAAGAGAGGCTTTGCGTATTTCTCATAAACCCGTAATGCATTACGTTTGCCACCAAACGGATTAACGAACATTAATAACTTTTTCGGTCTTTGAATAAGTGCTAGAGAAATGAAATAATTAGTTTTTTTATATAAAAATAAAAATATATACACATACTTTGTAAATGATTTTGTAATGTCTTAACCCACGAAGATATTTGCAATTGGTCTGTATGTCCAAACATAATCGTGTTATACTTCCAGATTTTTTTAAGGCCTTTTTCGGCATAGTGAATTATAAAATTATTCGGATCTTTCCTAGGATCGTCTAAAGGATGTCTAGGCTGCAAAATATTGTGTTCAACTGCTATAACGTTTTCTATCGGGACAGTGTTTTGCGCTAAAATAAATCATAGGTTATGTTTTCGTTTAAAGAGAAAATGCACAAATATAATAAAAACATACCAGATGGTGGCTTCTCATTGTCCCATATAATTTTACCTTGGTGGAAAAACACTTTATATCTTTTTTTCTTACTGGAAAATGTTGTTAGCAAAACAGATTGTTGCGTTTCGTCCGTCATCATTCCTAATTAACACCTATTAATAGGTCAGAAGCCCATAACTTTCAACAATATTAACAGATCTTTCCAAAAGTAAATGATTACAAGGTAACAACTTTGAATACTGCATTTTTAAGTCATAAAACGGGTACCGAGCAAGGTTAAAGTCATCGGAATAATGCGATTATCATATCCATAGATAGTTTCATATATTGTAGATGGCAATCTTCAACTTAATTAATTCAACCAATGATATAAAGATATATATAGATGTCCGATTGAATAAGCGCGGTAATTTTAAATAATAACCAGCCACAAAAAAAAGAACGAGATAAATACTAGAAAATACCAATAAATACGCAAACTCATACTGTTTATGAAATCCCATGCAAGAATTTTTAACGATCTGTACATAGGACTTCATAATGACAGCAGGGACTGTGGCGTAGTATGGTAAACAACACATAAGTATCGGCACCCACCGCACCACACAAGTTTAATTTATTATATAATAATATAATAAATAGTCCGGGACGGCCGTTCCGAGGACACGAATGTTACTCAAACTAACTAAACTAACAAACTAAAACTAAACATGCATGTACTATCCCTACTTCTTAGAACATATCCTTTACAAGTGCCTATTTCTACCCCCTGCACGCCTTGAAGCTACGACGCGTTTGATGCTAATTTAACAGCTAATAATGAAATAAAAAAATCCGCGTAAATGGGAGTGCCTCTAGCTTAAGCATTATAAATTAAAATTGTTTTCTTATAAAAGAAGGTAGAATTTAAATTAATGGATAATTACTATAATTAATTGCTGCATTTCTAATGAACAGAAATTTTTTTTTTAATGCAAAGGGAACTCAGTATATGCAACCCAATATAATACTCATGCGTAATAATGATAGCAAGGACTGTGGCGTAGTATGGTAAACGATACATAAGTACCGGCACCCTCCGCACCACACAAGTTTAATTTATTATATAATAATATAATAAATAGTCCGGGACGGCCGTTTCGAGGACACGAATGGTCCTCATCATCAACCGGTGACCGAATGAAGTGAGAAAAAACTTTTTCTAAAACTAAACATGCATGTACTATCCCTACTTCTTGGAACAGATATCCTTTACAAGTGCCTATTTCTACCCCCTGCACGCCTTAAAGCTACGACGTGCGAAAAATAACATGCATGAAGTATCCCTTCTTCCGAGAAGAAATATTGTAATTTACAAGTGCCTAATTCTAGCCTCTACGCGTCTTAAACTACGACATGCGAAAAACACGGCCAGATGGACGGGAAGATCTCTTTTATGACCCAAAATATAAACGAGTGCCAGCCTACTGCGAAAGGTCAAAAAGGACAGAGTACGACAACGGTCCGTTTTCTCGGTTCATCAGATGTTTATTACTTTTTATGTAAACTGTCTCGTACGCATCTAATTCTCGCGGCGACGTTACGTTTTTAACTCTTCTAATTTAATACTATGCCCGGTTTCATTTATGTTGTGCCACACTCGACGCGTCCAATCTGCCGTAGCGATAGGACTTCATAACATTCGAAAAAAAAAAGTCCAACAAATGCCTAATTTCGATAATGTATCTATTCTTACAGCCAGAAGTATATGAATTAAATAGCAGCGGTAGGTAAATGGAAGGGCGCGGACAACTTCGACTTCCTAGTATATTTCCGTTTCATAGTTCATGAGAGTGTTCGCGTCCTCCCGTTTATATCACCCATCTTCGCTGGTATTGAAAATGATTCAAATAAATTAACATAAACCACATTCGATAATTCATGTTGTTTCTGTGTGAGGACTTTGTAAGAGTTGAATGAAGACATTTAGATATTAGGCTAAATTTCTTCATCCGGCCCTTATAAAGCATATTTTCGCAACATGTCAACTTGCCAAAAACATGGCTTAAGTAGGCACGAAAAATTTGTTCATGTATTAAAGTGACATGCAGCGTGTGTCTATTTACTGTAACATAAGGATACCGGCATTTCACGAAAATTTGTTTAAACACGCTGTCAGTAATAAAACCGAAATGAACTATTTGTCCAGAATTTATGAAATGTCTTCTTTCTTTCCAACTTGTGTAAGTACATTACTCTACCTCTCATATCGCATAAACGTTTTAAAAAGCGATATACGTTTCAAAATCTATTCAAGTTTAAATTGCAGTAAATTAAATTAGTGAATATAGTAGCATAAACAATATTTCTCACTGGGTTCAAAGAATTCATTTTGTAAGTACATTGGAGGGTTTAAGGAACAGAACTACGGTTCTAAGTTAACAATGGAGACAAATATATTTGTCGAGACGTAATGTAATTCAATTTTACCCGATTCAATAGAAAACAAATAAGTAAATGTGTAAATATATAAAACTATTCTTGTTTTAATATTTATTTCAGTCATGAATTACCAAAATACAATATCTCTTTTAATAATAATAAACTCCACGTTTAAAAGAACTTGGCAGAGTTTAAGAAAAAGCAATATAAGAAGGTGTAGGTATATAAAAATGGAAAAATATATACAGTATGTACAACATGAAATATAAAAGAAAACTGTAGTAATATAACTTTAAAAAAGGAAATTAGAACTAAAGTTTCATAATTAGTTGCAGTATTTGAAGAATTCGGCCTTCTTTTCTATTGCATTAGTATATTCTTCCATTTCCTGCAGCAAATCGGCGATTTCAGTGCTTAAGGAATAGATATTATCTTCAACGGATTCTTTCTTAAGTTTAAGTATAACTTCTTGGGCTTGCGTGACAGTCGCTGTAAGGTTTAACGCGCGGTCGTGTAAGCCTTTGGCCTTTTGTTGAGAATCCTGAACCTTGACCAGAGTAACATTCAACTTCTTTTCGGCGGTTTCATAATTTTCTTGTAATTGCTTCCAATTACTATGCGTTTGGTTCACTTTCTTTTCGATATTGACAGAGTCATTCTTCAAAGTTTGAGCTATGAACCGACTATTTTGAATTGATTTTTGAAGATCTTTCAGTTTTTGATCTAGATCTGAGAGTAATGAAGATGTTTCGTTGATTTTATTTGAAGAAACGTTGGTAATAACATCAATCTAAAAGAAAGATAATTAGATCAAATTAAGAAATAAAAAATGGAAGTGAGAAAGATATATAAATTTCATCATACGGATGTTAATTTCTCGGTCATCTCTTGGAAATCAATATTGACGGCAGTTATAGCTTCATTTGCTTCTTTTTGGATATCCTTGCTCTTCACTAAGGCATCCCTAACATTATCGGCTGTGGTTTTTAGATCTTCAGCTTTTTTCCTAAAACAATACAATCAAAATAACGAAAACGTAAAAGAATCAAACGGAAATTAGTGATATTTACTTTGCCGCTTCCGCATCTTCCTTTAATTTTTTTGCTACAGCTAAATTACCTCTAGTTTGTTCTATAATAGGTTCAATGTTGGTTAATAATTCTACTGTATCAGTGATTTTCTTGGCTAAATCTTTGATCTCATCTGGATGTAGCTTAATATCAAGTTCCATGATCTAAAAACGAAGTCAAAGAAAACATGCAAAATGAACTAGATCAATGAATAACATACCTGATTTATGATGGCAGTCATATCTTCTGTAGAGCTTACATTACCCTTTAAGAAATCATTTATCTTTTCTTTGCTTTCAGTAACATTACCCCACATAATAAAAGCAGTTCGATTAGCTTCAAGAGCTTTAGCTAAAGCTAACTCGGCTTCTTTAGCGATAGTTGTATTGACAGATGAGATGTTTCTAATAAAATCGTTAGTTGTATCTTCTTTAGATTTTAGTAAGGCTTCAGTTTCAACAGCTACGTCGTAAGCTGTGTCGGCTAAATTTTTAGCGCCATCTTCACAAGACACCCCTTCACCACAAAATCCACATTTAGCGCCACCACAAACAGGATCGCATGGGAATTCCTTGCTATCACAAACTAATCTGTTCAAGTTCGGAAGGGACTCCGTGAGATTGTAGATATTTCCACGGATTTCTTCAATTTGTTGTTTGTCCTTCTTCTGCCTATCTTCGTAGTTCTTTACGGTTTCATTAATTAAATTTTCGGCGGCTTTACATTGGCGTTCCACTAAACCAAGGAGCTCCTAAAACATTAAAAGTAAAACAAATACTGGAAATTCTTATCGAATAAAAGAATTAAATACAAACCCGCGCGTCATTTGCTTTCTTTACTGCTGCGTCAGCTTTAACTTTGGCGTTTCTAACTATATCTAAAGCGCCTTGGACGTTTTGTTCTTGCAAATTGGTGGCATTATTCTTTAATTCCTCGGTTTTATTTTTCAACTTCGCAATTTCTATCTTCATATTGTTCAACCTGACTTCAGTGAGTTTATTGCTTCGACTTGTATTTGCTAAGATTTCATCCAGTTTCTTCAAATCAACGACTTTGGTCTTATTTATCTGTTCATCTAACTCTGCTAACTTCTTCTCGATGGCATCCAAATCTATAGTAGCTGATTTATTCAATAATCTTTCAATTTTCTGTAGCTGATCTTGGATATCATCAAATTCTTTTGTGTAGGCTCCAGTTGCGCCAACCTTATTGATGTCTTTGGCGCGTTCTATTTCGATTATAGTAAGATCTAAAGAGGGAAAAGGTTTTAGTGTGAATTCAAGGTAGTTTTAAAGACATACTTTTGTACTCTTGGAGAGTTTTATCCCAATTATCAAAGCACTCCCCACATGGGACACAAGAAGGAGCTGTTCCTAGGTATCCACGGTCGCAAACATTGCATTGATGTCCTCCAATTCCAGGGTGGCACTTGCAAGCTCCAGTTTTACGATCACACTGAGAAGTTTCTGAACCGTCAGGATTACAATCACACTCTAAAAGGAAGAAATAAAAAAATACAATTATATACCTTTGGAATAAACTTACTTGTACATTGATTAGCTTTAGGATTTCCCCAGTAGTTTGCTTTACACTCATTACATTGCCTTCCACCGAAATTCTCTTTGCATTTACACTGACCATAAAACTGTACAATAAAGAGCATAATTAGCAACTAAGAACACTCAGTAGAAGTTTTAAAACATACTCTATGACATTGTAAATCAACTGATCCAACAGGATCACAACTACACGGTTCACAACCCGATCCACTAGCTATTTTCCAGTAGTAATCTTCGCATTGATCACATTCTTGTCCGATTACGTGAGGGAAACAAGAGCACTTTCCCGATCCCGGATCGCAAGGTCCTGCCGTATTGTTAGTGCCAAGGACATGGCAGACACATTCTAAAAAAAAAACACACCTAAAATATTAGTTCAAATTCATGTGGATTTAAGGGAATCACCTCTGCACATTTCGTCTGGAGAATTTCGGAAATATCCAGCCCTGCATCTTTCGCAGTGGTCTCCGGTTGTTTCGTACAGACACTGCTTACATTTACCAGTATGCGGATCGCAGTTACCTGGTCTTAATAAGTCAATCTTGTCGTTACATTCGCAAGGTCTGCAAGATCCACCAGGAACTTCCGGATTTCCGAAGTAATTGTCAACACAAACGTCACACCTTGCGCCTGGATACATTGGCTTTAGAAACGGAAGAATTTCAAATTACAATACAGACATACCAGCATAGCCTTCTTTGCAATGACAGACGACATCCCTTGTTGGATCCAAAGTACATGTGTCAGCAAAGGAATGATTGGTTCCAGCGATGCCTGGGCATGGACATGGCCGACATGGGATATCTACATTCAATCTAGGGTCCCCATAAAACCCGTCTATACAGCGATCACATGCGTAGCTTTCTGTATAATCCCTACAGCTAATGCAGGTGCCCGTTTTAGAGTCACAGATATCAGCATGTCCGTTACAATCACATCTTTGACAATTGGGGAAGTTCCAAAATCCTGTGCGGCACTGATTACATTCTCTACCGTAGGTGTTGGCTCTACATTTGCATTGACCAGTGGTAACATTACAGAAGTTGTCCAAAGCTCCAATGCTGTCACAATCGCATCCTAAAAACAAATTTTCAATTGAATGTCAAAAGAATAGTTACTGTTTGTTTCTAGAAAAAGAAAATGTGTTTACTTTTCAGCTTTGTATTTGAATGCAAATAAAATAACTTTACACAGCACTAATGTGTTTTACGTATGTCTTACGTAACTGTAAAGAGGTGGCCCTCCACATAGTACTGTAATTCTCTCTGTTGCCGCATGACGGCGACTATGCTTATAGTAGTTATATGGATGCTTAGTCCATGCGTGTATGAGTATGTAAATAATATATGTATATAATAAATACATAATAAATATGAATGAAACTGCTTAGTTCCAGTTACATCAAATACCTTTGCAACCCTCAGGTCCAAAACCGTAAGTACCAGGAGAACAGCTATCACATCTTCTTCCAACAACATTTTGTTTACAAGTACATATGCCACCATATTCTTTGCAAAGCTTACTTATGGAACCAGTAGGATCACATTGACAAGCTGAAAATTGAAAACTTAGATGATACCAAGAAGAAGATACAAGAACTTACATTGTGCGCCATTAAAGATGTAAGCGCCAATAGAAGTGTAATATTTCTGACACATTTCTGGGACATTTTGAGAATTCAGTGAATACAAAGCATATTGACAATTGTCTTGATATTCCCTACGTTTCTGTTCAGCGGGAGATGATCCGCTAAACCATGGAATACTATCAGTTCGTGGTACTAATACAATCTATACCAAGAAAAATATGTTAAGTAACCCTTACAAAAAATGATTTAGGCAAAACCTTACAGAGTCTATGAGAACCGAAGCTGTTGGTGTGTCTTGGTTATATTGCGATTTCTTAAAATCAATGATTATTTTATACTTTTCACCAGCTTCCAAGCAAATTGCAGGAGCCACAACTATACTTTTCTTTTCCATAGGGAGACTAAATGGTTTGATATCATCTTCAGGCCTTGTCTCTGAACATAAACTAGTAGCATCGATTGGTTTCGTTCGGATAATTCTCATTTCAGCGTCGTCCCAATCAAGGTTTTGTAACGGTTCGTAGCGTACAACAGGATCATATAAAGCAGTAGTTTTAATATCGTCAATATCAAACTCAATCGATGATCCTTCGGGTGCTTTAATAAAACCTACTCCTGTCCAAGAGTCTTGCCGGTTATCCCTGTACGGTTCCCTAATGACAACTTGGCAATTCTTCGAAAAACAAAAAAGGAATGCATAAAGAAATCGTCTGGATATTTACAAATAACTTACTGGTGATCTATTTGCGTATTCAGCTTCGTATAAAAGGAAATCCAAACTTGCTGTAAAGTATTGTTGCTTTGGAATATTACACGTTCTTCCGGTCATATGTTCTCGACACTTGCATTGTCCCGTAATGACGTCACAATCATTATCGTACGAACCACCAGGATCACAATCACATGGTTCGCAGCCATCTTGTTTCTTAGATAATCCCCAGTGTTGTGGTAAGCATTGATTGCAATCCTTTCCAGTGACATATCTCTTACAAGTACAATTTCCGGTCCATACATCGCAACCTTGATTATCGATGGTTCCAGCTATATCGCACGTGCAAGGTTGGCAACCATCTGGATTTTCCGCGGTGAAGTTCCAGAAACCACCACTGCAAGTGTCACATCTACGTCCTTCAACGTTGGTCTTACAGTGGCAAATCCCAGCTATTAAGTTATTTGATTTATCCGTTATTGAATCACAAATACCACCGTCCAACGAACCGTACGGGTCGCAATCACATGCTGGAAACGATTTTTAGGTAAATCTTCCAAGATATTACGGAATACTTACGTTGGCAAACTTCTGGATCTTGAATATCTCTCAATGGATCTCTGTAGAAAAACGGTTTACATTGTTCGCAATGGATTCCAGTAGTATTATGCCTGCAACCATCACAAACACCTCCACTAACTCTCCCTGAAGCTTCATAGACAGCAGAATCGAAATGACAGCTGGTTGCATGGTTATTACAGTTACATTCTATGAAAAATATAAACTATAAAACTTTTTAATTGAGGAAACAAATACTAACGTCTGCAAGCATGAGTTTGTTTTCCAACAGCTGGTCCCCACGGGAAATCGTTAAAAAAATCTTCACATTTCTCACAATTCCTTCCTTTGGTGTTATGAGTGCATTCACATCTACCGTGGACCATATCATGCTTTGTTTCCGTTCCTGGAATTGGTAAACAGCGATTGGCATGGCCGTAGCATGAGCATGAACCTCTAACCGTCATATGTGAAATTGCATAGTAATATTTTTCCTGTAAAATGGATGTATTGTAACCAAAACGAATATACATTATATTATGTCGTTTTTACCTGTATTTCTTCTCTTCTGTCAAGCAAATCATCTCCCAATGTATGTAATTTGGTGAAATTTATCCTTAAATTGGTGATTTTGAGTAGATTCTGCACCCTTTCCGAGTATGGGTTGTCTATCTTCGCATTTGGAATCAACACTCGATAAATAACTTCGCCATCAGTCGAAGGAGATACCCCGGAATATCTAGATTCACAAACGACATCTGTTAAATTTTCTGGTGTTGTCTCGGGGACACCAGGAAAGCTCTCTCCGCAATTGTGCGCAAAATATCGGTATACCTAAAGATAATACAGAGTTTTTGAACTTGATATGGAGCATCTATGTATAAATCCTATCCATACCTGCCACGTACTGCCGAAATCGTAAGACCTTTCAATAAGCATAGCAGCTGGCCTAAAGGTCTTGAACGTCATAATTAAATGAGTAAAATGGAATTCAGCTTCAAGATCGAGTTGAATATAAACGTTCTCTTTCCCATTCTCAGACTGCCACCAAGATGCATCTCTTGTTCTGTAAAATTCGGACATGGAAAAGGAGAAAATGACTAGTTTTTAAGGCGGATTACCCAGGATAAAAACGGTAGACGATATTACTGATGTTATGGTTTAAAGCGGGGCGCTTTTCCACTCTGGAATTGCACCAAAAACATTTTTTTCTATCCTCTAAATGTGATACAATACAATATCTCGTTGGTTGAACCAATCCGCAGGTGGAAGAAGCATATAGCTGACTTTCTCTGCCAATTAGTAAGTTACCAGTTTGTGGGTAACACGAACTTTGTTCGCAAGAATGTAATTTATGTAATGCATGTCCTGAAAACACAGAATTCGGGATTATTAAGATTCGAAAAGTATTTTTTTTTTCTAATAAAAAAAGATGTTTTAGAAAAGCAATAACAGATTAAGAGTTTGTTAGAGATTAGCCAGGAAGACCAACACCTAAAATAAATTAATAATACATACAAAAAATTATTTTGTTTTCAGAGGAAACCATACAGGTAACTACCTTACACCTCAATATCTATAAATGTATGGATACAATAATACTCAAAATCATTTCAACCTTATATCTCTAACCTCTGGACTTGAAGTGCCAAACTGACAAATCGGTCAAGGGATGTATGCCGTCTGTATTTTCAAAACCATCAATATCGAGGGGTGGTGGTTGATCACCACGCAGAACATAAGGGGCTAAATATAGCAAAAATATGAAAAATAAAGTCTTCAAAATCGAGGATAATTTAGCAAAGGTACAAAGTATATATTATAGAAGATCAGAAACAGTTATAAATTTTGGCAACTAAAATATGTACTAAAACATTTTCGCACAGATATCAAAATATTTCAAATACATTTCTAATTTTGCGCATATTCATTCTTTTCTTCTCGTCCACACGCTTGTTCGCTATATAATACGAAGGATTAATTCACATACATTTACGTCTAATGGTAAATTTTAATCAAGCGCGTCAAACGGGATGGTGGTTCAATTTCGGCGTGGGGTTACCTTTGGTACTCTGGGGTAGAGATGAATTTCGTTTTTACACCATTCGGCTTTGCAAAAATTTTTCGAATGAGTAGAACCAAAGGCTCTCGATAAATTGGTTTGGAATCTTATGAACACGTTTCGTACCGCTACGATTCTGACGTCACTGTTGCAACACTAAAATTTAATAGTCTAAAAAATGATTACCGAGGCCAAAGCAATATTTTGTAAATTAGGTCACTCCAGAGTCCCAACCTCGAAACTCAGATTTGGATGAAACTAGAAGCTGAGAAGGTACCTTATTATTAGCATATTAACAAGACTATTTTTTTTAGCGGCTGAATCGATTCGAATTCGGGGCACAACCCCTTCCAAAAATTTGCACGATTTTTAAATTTTTGTAAATATCTTGGAAACTGTAATAGATGTAATTTTTACGATAAGAATATACATGTTGAGTCAATATTCATTCCCCGTCTCTGGGATATATTCTCCTATTACAAATAAGACAAAAATTATGAGAAGAATGAAAGCGTTTTCAGGAAAAATGAAATTAAAAATTAACGAACGGCGGTATAGCAAAAACACGCATAAGCGGAATTCGTATTTATAGAAGGTAGAACCGAGTTGTCATACGAAAGCTTTAAAAACGTTTTTCAATTAAAACTGGCAGGGTATATTAACGGAGGATCCATCGATATGATAAACGTTTTAAGCGCTTGTAATGATAACGCCCGTACTGGTTTCCGACCCGCCATCGTCCATATCAGAAAACAAACCAAATGTAGAAATACGTGCTATAGAGACAGGATGTATCGCGCCAAAAAGTCTTTTGCATGCCGGTCGAACTCGAAAATGGCAATAGGAGGTACAGTTACTGCAGGATGTTGAGAATAATCCTATCATAAGTACACGCTTGTCAAGAAATAGAATCATCTTTTCATAGATACCTTCCCAAGACTTACCAAGTCTGTTAGAAGATATTGCCTTACAACAACGTGCAATAATGTTTTTTCAACAACATGGAGCACTTGCACATGCCGCATTACAAAGAGACATTTTGAATCGCCGTTTTCCTAATTAATGGATTGGTCGGAGTGGACCAATAGCGTCTCCCGGCATAATTTCAATAGATTTTTGACCGTGGAGATACATAAAAGAAAATGTTTATTTTACTGTGCCTATCGGAGTAGATGACGTCATTGCCCTGATCCACGAAAGAGTAGCAGAAAAAAATGAGAATAATTTCAATCCTGTTGCCAGAAACTTTAGCCATAGATTCGCTTAGCTCGACTCAGACTATTTATATTTTTTTGTATTTGGATTCGTTAAGAATAAATAAAGATTTTAAAAATATTTAATTTCAATTTTACCTGAAAACGGCTTCGCTTTCGGGATTTTAGTATTCTTAATTTTTGTCTTTTTTTAGAATACATATCCGAGTGTTGAAGAGTAAATATCGACTCGTCCTGTATAATGAGGGAACGGGTACCCTGCACGCTCTATTTTTGTTATATTTTTTCCATAAAAAATCAAAAATGTCGCTTTTTCATTAAGGAATTAAAAAGCAAATAAACTTCTCTACGTTCTGTATATTAGCAGAAAATTTAGTACAAGAAGATCGAATAATTAAACATAATTATACATTGTTATTAATTTAATACATATTTTACGCATGTTATTCTATAGCTTGTATTACGAATAACGCACAGTTTTTTACAAATACAGGCGTGAACTATTACCGAAAGGCGGGCTTTTCTCCAAATTCGCTGGTCGATAGCGACCACGACCGGGTAGTCCTACTAATTCGCTCAGACCTGTTACAAGGTTACTGAGTAGTTCAGTGTTGTTCCTTCTACTGATTTTTCAGTAGATCTACTGCTTTTTACCGTTCCCTACTGAAATACTGATAAAGTACCTACTAAATTTTTTAAACATTTTAAATCAGTACCTTAAAAAAAGATGAATTATAAATGATCATGCAATTGCGAACGATGTAAATCGAAAATAAATATTTCCTTTGTTCTCACTAAATGCATGCAAACATTGTCTTCTCTAATACAATGTTATTTTTGTAATGCCCGATTTTTCAAAATCGGCAAATGGAAGAATGTTTCTTTTATTAATTTAATAAATAGTAAGCAAAGAAATAAATTCTGTAGGGAAACATTAAGTGATCTGCTTCGAACGAAAACTTTATTTTTGATAAATAAAAAAAAGAAATTACAATAAAACAACGGGGGTACAGGGTACCCGGTTCGTGGGTATATAATTGTTCCCAAAATAATTTATACCAAATTCCCATATATTTGCAAAAATTTAAACCGTGCAATCTGTATCAAAATCTGAATATTCGAATTGCCGGTAATTCCCTTGAAAAACCTATACTTTTTTTTAAATTTCCCAGTTTTTTCACTTTCGCAACTTCCGTGGTCCAAAATTCGCAGTTTTCTTAGTTACCAACTCGTCAGCGAAGTATCGACAATTCTCACTTTTCTATCTAGATGGCGTACAACTCTTTAAGAGTTGAAATCCCCTGTATTTAATATTAAAAATACAACAATTTTTAAATATAAAAATGTATATTGGTCAATATGTTTTAATTGCTCAATATTGTCATGAAGTAACATTTTGATATCTATGTGTTTATTTGCATGGACAAATATTTAAAATAAAGATAATCTTACCTCTAGGGCTGCCTCTATATCTATCTCTAATGAAAACACCGTATGTGTTTAAAATGAAATTACCTAAACATAAAATATTTTTTAAATTGATTAATAAAAATTAATAATAAAAGCTACTCACAAATTATAATTGTTATTACAGCTGTGAATATAGTCGGTGTTGAAAAATGAATCCTACTCATTTTAAAGAATCTAGTCCCCTTTTTTCTTTGATTTAGCACATCCTGGTTGTAAGGAAATAATCGTTAGAAAGAGAATATATTTTTTGGGTGATCGCGATAAAAATTATGTAACTATGTAAAATGCTCTAATTTTTTTTATTTATGTGTAATGTAGTACAATGTGTGGCAAATAGAAGCTGAACTTGTAACCTTTTCGTATATACAAAACTATATCGAGAGATAGGAAGCTTCCTAATTTGAATCTAAGAATTATTTGATAGTAATAAAACCAAAAAAAAAATTAACGGGGCCGGCTTACAGTGCTTTGGGATTTGTATGAGGTCATATCAATTTACTTTGATGATTTAATACTTGAAATTGTCTTCTATATATGTGTAGAAAAGAGAAATAAATAATGTAATAAGTCAGACACATACGCTTCTAAATATATATACATAAGAAAAAAAGTACATTGCCATAGAATCTATTTTTAATTCGCCGATCTTAGAATGCAAATATTTAACTGCTCTTAGATAAGATAAATATTACCCTCAAGTAAAATAAGTTTTTTTGACTTGATCATTTAATAATTTTATAAAAATAAATTTTATTTGAAATAAAGGATCATGTAGAAACGAAATGCAAGATAAGACAAGTCAAGCGTAAGTACAAAAACAGTACTCCTCTTTCAGCAATTCCAAGAATTCCAGAGAAGCATAAATAATCGCCTTTTATGTTTACGTTTCATTTATAAGTAATACAATCAACAAACACAAGGGCCAATATATTAAATACACAAATTAAAGGTGTCTATACTTACCAGGCAAGGTTTTGATTTATTTTACGATATAAATCAAAAGTTAATTGTACATTACAGTGCTCGAAAAACGAATGCCATGTTCTCTTTCTTTTATCCTTCGTTTTATTGTCCTTCTTAAAGTCACTCGAAAATCACAAATATATTAGTATAAAACGTCGTGTAGCATAAATAAATGGTAACCGGACAGCGTTGGAGTTAAATCTGTATGAAACAGCGTCGCTTACACATAAAACATTATTTATTCAAGCAGTTACCCAAACCTCTATCTTACGTTACACCAGATGACTGTGTTCCGCTTTGGGTCTGTTTCTCAGACACTGCTCTATGCCCCTGCCTTTACCTCTTAAACACGCACTCCCTCACTGTTGTACAATGATCTATTTAAAATACACTTTAGAAAAGCATCCAATTCGAACGTAACAGCGTACAGAATTCAATACGATACTCAAATTTCCTTAGAAAAAAAATTAAAAAACAATTATCGCCTGGAATTTAACAATTATTTTCACAACAAGAACACTTCAAAATCTGTCTTATTTCTTTGTTACATTTACGCCTATCAACATGTGTTCAACACTTGCGACCAAAGCAAGTTCTTGTTTCTATAGACACTTAAATTTAAAAGATAACATTTCACAATTACAAAAGCCCAAAAAAGGCTCTACAATTCAGGCCAGTGACTTTATTTTTATCTAAAAATTAATGACCTTTTCACATTTTCCAGCGTTAAGATAAGATTTCAATGCTAAAATGTTAGGCTTGAAAGTAATAATAATAATAATTTCTATTATAATTACAATATACAATAGAAATATTAAATAAATATCTGTAGCATATGTATTAATTTATCAATTTTATAGTGTTATCAAACGCTCTGCCCATCCTGTTTCATGTGGGTGGCTTTTAACATGATAAAGGCACAAAACAAATATACATCCGGATTTTTTGTTCCCATTTATGTTATATGTAATATTTTTTATAAATAAATAAACGTATATATTTACTATTATGTATTTATGTAACTATACAAATAAACAATGTTATTTGATAACATTAAGGCTAAATAGCTGAAGAAAAAGGAACAGCGCCATCTATAAAGCAATCACCGCACTAAATTGTCGATATATAAGAAAGCTTCCCAGCGATAAGTTCATCGGAGCACCGTGAGATGTCGCTGAATGTTAATATTTTTGAAAATTCAAATTTTACATCCCCTAAATAAACTAATTATACATAACACACCAAACGAATTTGTTCTTCGTTATATGTTTCGAACTGTTAGAAATATTGAAGTACTTATTAGTATAAAAAAAATAATTACTCTCCATTTAAAAATATACTGAAATCGCAAATTTACAAATATGCTCGATTTTTCTATATTTAAAAAGATAAACTTCGCTACGTAAGAAATGACCTCGAAATTAAAAACCACCCCTTTTTCCGCGTCCCTTTCCCTTGAAAAATTCACCAAAAAGGGACAGGTGTGAATACTCGCATTGGGTCATAGAAATTCAGCTTCTGCAACGTCACATACCGCGTAACCCATTATAATCAATTGTATCTGTACGTTGTAGAAAATCGTCGTCCTATATGGCGAAGTTGGTACACCTGGGCCTAAAGCAACCCCTCTCGCATATTTGTTTTAATCGTGATTCTAAAGCTTCCAGAGGCTGGAAAAAAATAGAAAAAACGGGGTCGACCGGGATAAAACCATGAATGGGGTAGCCATATAATGGAGATGTGCAAGTTTACCCCTAAAGTCCACCCTTTTGATACGCGATAATGTTGCAAGCACACCATCATGCGGTGAACTCGCTCTTTTTCAGAATATAACGGTTCCCATCGTTTTATTTGGAAATACGAGAATCAAATTAAAAAATTTATGTATTCCTTTTAATCTTAAGGAACAGCCCTTATAAATGAATATTTTTCACTAAAAACTTGACATTTCGCTTCATGTATAATTTCACTCTAAACTGTGCTTTGTTGGTGAAATTTTCATCTTGTAAGAGATGACACGTGATAATCTTTGCATACTAGAATGTTGTGCTTGTCGCTTGACATGTTCATATCGAGGAGAAATTAACCACGTTTTACTGTAGAATTATTAATCAATAAAGATATTATTGTGTTTTAAATTATTCATTAAGTATAGGAAATAAGTGCGTAACCTGTTATTGTATAATAAATTTAGTGTTTCTTATCTCTAAGGTCTATTTTGGTGCTAAAAAACAAAGGTATTTTATATAAGTCTTATAGTTATTCTTGGTGTTTTTTAAAGCTTTAATAGAGTAATAATAATAATGAATGTAGAAAATAAGTATGTAACCTGTTAATGTTATTGTATAATAAATTTAGTGCTTTTTATTTCTAAGGTCTAAAGGTATTGTATATAAACAATATCGATGCTTATATTAGAAGCTTAATATAATAATAATAATGAAAGAAATAATACGTACATGTTAGAATAAATACAAGAATGTTAAATCCAACAATGTTTTAAAAACGAATCAAGCAAAACTACGTTAAAAAATATAATTTTATTATTCTTCTCTGGTCTTTTTTATATAAAACCTAAAACTACCCCTTATCCCAAGCAGTCTTTTCAATGCATGATATAAAGGATCCTTCTTCATTCTGTGAGTCACTTTCTGCGTGTGTAAGTGAAAGGAATGAAGTGATACGTTTTAAAATTTAGTTTAAAACGTGATTAAAAAATAGGAAAAATCGTTACGAGAAAGAACAGTAAGTAGGATGTTGTTTAAATTCCGAAAAATTCAAAGTAGAGTCGATGAAATTATATACGTTGCGTTTCAATATTGGTATTAAAATCGTTAAAATCCCATACATAACCCTAACAGAGGAATTGTCAAGATAAAATATAGATAAAATTATTTTCAATTAAATTACTAGCATGCCTCTATCACTATAGAAAATAATTTTATTTAAATCTCCGCTGGTAAATATGCCATAAATTTAATCCTAAATGTAAATATATCAATATGTAATGATATCAATTCATTATCCTATAAGAAACGATATACAGTACAGAAAAAAATTGCCCCCTAATTCTTTAAGGTAATATTTAAACATTATTTTTAACCAGAAAAGAATTGGCAAGTGTCATATATGTACTGCAAAAAAAAATTCTATCAATATGGTACATCTTTCAGATTTATAACTTAAGTTTATTGTTTGCAGAAAAAAAAAAAAAAAAATAGAAGATGGATCTTGCATCAAGAAAGAAGATCTACTAGATAATTAATTTTAGTATATACCTACTTATTGTAAGTACCATGAACTGAATGAATTTTACTTAAGTATATGTAATAAATCGTTTACATTAACTATCCTTTCTAGTATTATTGTTTTTCTATTACATCTTAACCCGTAATAAAGAAAATTATTACATGGACATATATGCACTTTCCTACAAGAATATTTAATTTTTTCTCAAACACACTGGGACGCAATAAACAACCACTTAGCAAAATTAGCGACTCCGACATTTTCCAGGAAAGGGAACTGGTTTATAATATTCCATTAGTTGGATGGGAAAGGCATTTAAATTTTAAAAAGATGTAATTACCATTAGGACAGTTTTAAGTAGATGACAAAGTTGCATATGCAAGCAAAAAAGGAGCTTGAAATTCTGGTTATGTGTAGTGTAGATATAGAACATTTTAACAGATCTAACGCGTAATATCTCGCATTGTTCTGCTTTTGAAATTGTTAGACAGTTTACAGGGTTTTCTACTATAGAAGTCCATTAACAAAATATGAATATGCATCTCGTATATTATTTGAAACTTTTGAATGTATGCAAATCGAGAGATTATTTCGTATGTAGATCTATATTTGATATTGTTTCGTTGTCCAGACGGTTCTTTTAGAATAATAAAGAAAAAAACGGTTTGACCTAAATTTAAGATTTGATAGAAAGTTTTTTTTTCACAAAGGGAAGCATCAGGTAGGGTAACTATATAGTACATATAAAGAAGGGGGTCGAATCACCCTTCCAAAATGTTTTAACGGATGATTTTTTAAGAGTAAATGCGCTTAGTCCTTTTTAGTACATCAGATTTCATTGCTGCAATAAGTTGGTTGCATCCATCAGCAGTTCCCGCGATATAATTTTGTTTTTAGTGAATAATTCGAGTTCTGTGATATCTTAGTGCTACTATTTTAAAATAACAAAGGAAAGGATTATCCCATAGAAAAAGTGCTTTATTGTTCTTGATTTAAAAAGTGTGAAAAATAAGACCTTGCCACTCTACTTCTACAGAAATACAGAAGTGAATAATACCTTTATTAATACTTTAAGCGCAATTTTTTTTCATATTATAATTAATATTTAAATGTGGCCTCCATTTTCATTTAGAAAATAGGGGCGGAGTTTCTGCTGCACTACACGGAGGGTTAGCCATTCAGGAGGGTGCAAGCCAGAATCAAAAGTCCGTTTATGTCCAACTGTACGGGACCTACAGAAATAGCCACCACTAGCGAAGCTCCGATCATAGTTGGAAACTGCGTATTTTAAAAACGTGGTCAAGTTTGTTTCAAATACAATCGACCCAGTGACTTTTTTTCTAAATTAATTTGATTTCTACGTATATTTATTGTTTATTAGGTAAGGTTATTTTTATTATCAATTTTAGTAGTCTCACGACAATTTTCTTAAGTGAAAGATCCAGAATTTTATCAACAATTTCCCTTAAATTGAACTTACACTTAAAGATTAAAGTTAGGAAGTGTCACTAAGCTTAAAATATAGTTAAAAGAAGTTTTTTAACCTTTTTTATAGGAAAATTTAAAAAATATTCCTATTTAAGTAGAAAGTATTTGTTTTATTAGTGCATTATTATTCAATTGATAAGAAATACTTAAGTATATAACTTTATATTAAAAGAAAGGAAATTTATGGACTTCCGAGCTTGGTCATCCATTTTAAGGAAGCCATTCCTTTCTAAAGCGTACTTCCCTGTCGGGAAAACAAAATAAGAATCATCAAGTAAAACCTTCTTATATAGTTGCTTTATATTTATATTTGCCATAACTTATATAGTGTTCATTTTGGATAATTTCTTGGAAAACTATGCAAATCACTCTATATCCGGTAATGTTACTGTTTGTAACTAATTTTATAAGTTATCGAAATTATATCAACTAATTAAAACATTTAACGCGATTAAGTGAATATATCAATATCCAAAAATAGATCCTAATTGAGTTACGGGAGATGCATCTACGTTCCTAATTGCAAAATTGATCGAAATGATTAAAATTGCATCGGAATATACACACCAAATGCAGAAACCTTGTCACTGTCCAACCCAATTACAAAATCATGGGCTACTCGATGAAATAGTTAAGTATGATTGACGTGGTGCATTTACATCCCAATATATTTTTAACCAGACGGTGTCACAGTGAAATGGGTAAATTTTGCATATTATCTTTCCACTTCTCCGGTAAATGACAGGGGCTGGTATTATTTATTCAGCATTTTGTCTACACCTACCACCAGTCATGGCAGATCCACATAACTTGGAACGCCACAGTCTGCTTGAAGCAGTACATTGGTGAACAGCAAGGTGGATTGAGCCCTCTACAGCTCACCGAGGTGTTAGTGAAAATTTCCCTCCACATATGGACTTAGACGTTTTAGTCAGTAATGGAGATAGAATGTGAAGAACGTTTCTCAATTTCTACAATCTTCTTCCATTATCGACCAGTAAGTACAAAAAGGATTGGTAAAGAATTTCCTTAGTTTAATTTACAAATTTTAACTGCTTTTCATCCAATACCATGTAGAGTTTATTTCAGTTTCAACGGAATCCAAGCGCTTTAGCTACAACCACCAAGTAAGTTTTCTCTTTTTTTTCTAACTCGTATAGACTTGCTATAGTGTTGCTTTGAAAAGAATTAGTAGAGACAAGGTAAACACATAATCTTAAAATAAGTCAAAAACAGGGAGCTTCCAAGACGACGACAACCCAACAGGTGCTTCAAAAACTTCTGCTCTATTCTTTGTGGTTTTGATTGTTGCTCAGAAAGCCTTGTATTTGAAACGGCTTTCGAGTAATAATCAATACCAGAATGAAATGTGTTCTACTAATTTTGGGAACAACAATATCAAGAGAACTATCCTAATAAATTAAAACTGGTAAAGATTTTTACGGATCAAGAATCAAGAATCAAGAAAGAAGCTAAACTATCAACGAACTGGGGATCCTAGTAGTTGCTGAACTTGAAACCAGAATTCAATTGTTAGAATTAAGCTTATTAATAACAAAATTCTTCTTAACCAAAAAATATAATGCTAAGATAGCTTAGCTACCTCATGGTATTGATGGAATAATTCACGGCAAACGCAACAAAAGGAGAGAAAAAACACACGTACATGTTTCTGCCTACGCGGCGTCATCAGCGTGGTTTCGAGAGTATTTTTTATCTCTACCTTCTATCGCTGTTGCCTCACAGTTAATGCCACAACTTTCAAAACGACAAACTCGAGAGACCCTCTAGTGCCAAAGAAACGCATGCCTGCCGTTCAGGAAGCAGCGACATAAGAGGGCGTCAAAAAAATGTCGAGTTTGTCGTTTTGAAATTTGTGGCATTAACTGTGAGGCAACAACGATAGAAGGTAGAGATAAAACATACTCTCGAAACCACGCTGAAGACGCGGGGTAGGCAGAAACATGTCCCTGTGTTAGTGTATTTTTTCTCTCCTTCTGTTGCGTTTGCCCTGAATTATTCCATCAATACCATGAGGAAGCTAAGCTATCTTAGCATTATATTTTTTGGTTATTGTTTTTAGGCATTTTCTGATGTGTTCAACGAAATTCTTATTGGATATAATCTAAATACATCAAATTCAAGTAATTTTTATGGAAATTTCTACAGGCATCGTATTCGAATTTAAAAGTTAACCGAATTTTGAAGTACAAACTTGAAAACCGCAATTTTCTCAATCTATAATAGTTCATATTACATATTGTTACAAATCACAAACGTGAAACGATTCTT
>LR737420.1:793833-812898 GCA_902655005.2 Marronus borbonicus
CGAAATATTCTGGGTCTACGAGGCAACACTTCACGTCGCAAACACTATCTCAATTCGCGAAAAAATCAAAAATAAGACGCGAAAATTTAACTGAATTTCCAAAAACAAATGCTTGGAGATCATTCAAGTTGGTCTGCATTACCGACCAAGTCAAAACTTGTTTATAGAAATGACTAATTAAATTGTTTAATTTCGACTGTATTTAAAAAGACGTTATGTAAGTAAAATTTTAAAAAACGTTTATGAAATGTATTATTTAAATAAACAATACATTTCTATTATTGAAGTTATATTGAAGATCTAGCTCCGTGGTTAGATGTTTAGTGTTAACACCGGTAGATGGCGGTGCTTGAAACATTATTTAAGAATTAAACAATTTTTTTAATTAATTAATTTAAACGTAATATTTATGTAAACAGAAATGTGAAATTAATATTATATCTTTGATGAATTAAATTTAAAAAGTGGATAGTTTTGCAGCTACCATAGTAACGCATAAACAAATATTTGTAAAATGGATTTTATTGTTGAAACAATATCTACTGATTCATTTTATTATAATTTGCTATTAGGAATACCAAAAATATTAGGTAATAGTGTTACAAATCAAATCTTTTTATATATCTTTTTATATAATCCACTTACAGAACAACATAAGAAATTTGGTATAAAGAAGAGACATATAACAAGATCTTTACCAGTAGCTCATTCTGAGATATGTGCTTGGGAGCAAAAGCATGGAATACTGCTTCCAGAGGATCTAAGAAACTTTTACACATCCTCAGATGGCTTCTATTACCAATGGAATTGTACATATGAAAGTAATAATTCCACCAACTAAAATCCGGTTGAGATATAAAATTTAACATTTCTAGTGCATAGGATATCTGTAACTGGCAAAATTGAGATATACCCTTTAAATAAACTGTGTCAAATCATCGGATATAAAACAAAAGTTGATCCCGGCGTCCAACTCGAAGGAATTAGGTACAAGCTAAAGCTTGGCAATAATAGCAAAGTATTTGAGATATGCAAGTTAGAGGATAATTGTAAAGTTTGTGTGGTGTATTTGAATACGAGATTTATTCCTACGATATGGTTGTGTACGCCTGAAATGAAGTTTTACTATCTAGCTGATAATTTCACGATGTATTTTCGTATGGCTGTAGCGCATTTGGGTTTCCCTTACTGGCAATTATTGTACACTCCAAATGGAGTTCCAGAATGGACTAAAGTAAGTTTTCTTATTGTTGAAAAATAAATTTTGATGATTAGATGTAACATTGTAGGTTTTGATGAGATTATTACATCCAAAAATCTTATCTTGTAATAAAAGCATGAAAACAATTGAAACCGTGAAGAAACATAGGACTAAGAAGTTGCAGGAGTGCTACCCTGATATTCCAGTCAATAAATTGGACGTCAACGTTTTCAAATATCATGGAAAATCCATGAGAATCCCCGCAGCAGTGATTCGTCGCGAAGAAAAAACGCCTTCGCCAATTAAATCCCCAAGGAAGAAGAAATATTATTGGGTAAAAAGTAGATATATGAAAAAATCATTTCAAAACGCAACTGGAAGTAGTGTACAAATAAAAAGATCTTAGAGATAATTTCGCATTTTCATTTATTCGATTACATTCAGGCTACGCAATAAAATTTATGGCAATTTTAATATTGGAAAGTGCTTGTTTACTTTGAATTCAAACTCTGGAGGAATGCTTGACTCCTTCTTGTGACCTCCAGCCAATAATTTCAATACAATAAAGTTGGTTTTCGATATCTTCAAAAGCTCTGGGATCTGTAAAGGCGAACCTTTTAAATGTTCTGCTTTTAATATCATACTTACTTCTCCATCTAGAGGGCTTATGGTTTCGAACAATTGCTTTGCTTGGTGAAAATGTTTACATCCAGCTATGTAGAGGTACATACTGTCGACCGGTTGCTGCTGATACCTGCCCGGAGATGTCAAATTGCGGAATTCCGGATATTGCACAGGAGGAGGTGTCAAGAGGTTTTGGAAGGGAGCGAATCTATGTTCGAACCTCACTTGTTCGCTATCGAATTGGGGATGTGGCATTGCTAGTTTACCGTCCATACGGAAGCCCATCAAAGCCTGTAGAATTAGGCAAAAAATCTTGGAAGCACGTTTCTGGAAGTTTCTAAAGTGACTTACTTTGTAATACCCACCACACATATTCTGTAAAGCTTGGTAATATAGGATATCCCTATTGTACGGTCTTGACTTTTTCTTATACCTGCTTTTCTTTTTATTTGTACCTTTCCCAGACTTCTGCACTTCAGTTATCAACTCTTGTTCGATCAGGAATGTGTCAGCTCTTGTTAATGCGGAAACTAACCAGCCATACAGGAACTCGTAGAGATACCAGTAAATGTAATAGTATTCATGAACGCTATACAATTCCAATTCAAAACCCGATAATAAATACATGATCATTATTTTTAGAGTATGATATAAGATCCAAGTACCAAAACATGCTAAATGCGGCCTAGAAAAGTTTAACGATATATTATGTAAATAAGCGTCGACTCTCTCAGCTTCATCTTGAAGTGCTGAGAACTCCTCGAGTAGGTGAGCCAATTTATCACGTTGCCTGGCTCGGTTATGTCCGCATAACTGTAGAAAGCTTGCGAATGGTCTTGTGCAATGCGTAAAGAAGGTATCCACATACATTTTTCCCTAAAAATCACAATATACAGTCAGAGTAAAACTGGCATTTTAACATCATATGCTAATGTGTTGAAAATCTTTGTAAAGCGAATTTTCATGAGTTTTGAGCAAAATATCCATCGCCTATTTAATTTATAAGGTTTCTATATATATGAGCAATAAATTTAAGTTCTACTTTTTTCTGTGTTTCCTCGATTGTAAAATAAAAATTTTGAATTGCAATCTCACTTGTTGATTATTGTGTAAAATAGCCTTTGAAGTTAGAGCAGGTGGTGAAATGAACTGCTTAGCTGCATCCCTCAAGATATCCTTTAAAACCATAAAATTTGTAGATGTTAGCACGGTACTGCTTCCTATATACAATAACTGTAAAGCTGATCTTGATAAAATACAAGGACTTCCTTTACTGAATTCTATAAAGAAGTCCTTAAAAGATATATACAAAATAACGTTATGCTTTAAATCTTAAAGAGATTGGGGCCCACCAAAGCTTGATGTAGAAATACGATGGACTGTATCTTCGATAAACATTTAAACTTGTCGATCATATCTTCGAAATACTGCAGGGCTTCTTTCCTTGGTTTAATTTTAGTATACCTTGGAAAAGTTGGCGGCAAAAGCCTTTGATTTACAAAAGGTTGAAATCCCATTACTTTAGAATAGTCATCTGCAAAGAAACAATTTATTTAAAAAAAAAAGTTAAATATATAAAAGCATACCAACACCATTTTGCATTCCTAAATTGACAGTTTTCTTCATTATAAACAACATATCTGAAGCAGCACCTAAAAGGCGATGGCAATCCACAATAACAGGTATATCTTCTTTACGTTGTATCAACATCGTTAACGCCTGGTATAGTACCCTCACAAATTTTATCCTTCCATATAAAGCTACTACTTCATCAACCTGTACTTTAAAATTGAATATAAAGAGAGTCGTCTAGAAATCAAATAAAATTTACTTCTTCATTGTCACGATTGCAAATATTCTGAGTTGTCTTGTGTAGTTCCTCTTCAATTTCTCGTAACATTCCAATAATACGTTGTTCTGAGATATCTGGGTTTAAATGGTATCCATACTGCATCGGCTGAAAATCTTCCTCCTCATAAACCATAGCCCTCGTAAAAAAAAATATCTTAAACTATCAAACTGCTCTACTCGTACTTACTTGTGAATATATTCCTTGATAATCTCCAATAGTTTATAAACTGCTAAGCAAAAGGCTTTTAGTCGTCTATCTTCAATTAAATATGGGTTGTGCAAGTATAAATTTGTAAAAACTGTTTGCGCTAAAGAATGTCCTTCTAACCATGATACGATACATGCTAAGGTCATGTCGATTATGCCAATCAGTTCCTTGTTGTCCAAATTGTTTAATTTCAGTGAACCTTCCTATAATAAAATGGGATATAATTAAAGCATTTCTTTGTAAATCAAAAGAATCCAACTTAACCTGCACCGTCTGCTCAAACGTCTTCGCTTTCTTTGTACCACGATTGCACAGCATACCAGCATCCATTTTTGGATCCATCATTTCTATCGCAGACATTGCTTCAAATAGTCCGAATAATTCATCGTGCAGGAGTTCTCCTAATTCTAAATCCTTTACTGAAGTTAAAAATTCATTAGTAACATCGATCCAGTTGTAATTTACCTTAGCTGTTGTTGTGTTTGTACCATTAATTTCTCTAGAAGATTGTATATGTAAAAAATGTATTTAATTCACAATTTTTTTTGTAAAATAATCATAGATCTCATTCTTACGTTTCAACAAAATCCATAATATTGGGCGATAAATAAATAAAAAGGATAAAATAAAAAGTTTCTTGTAAATTTTCTATTAATACACGATTAAATTTGATAAATTAAGGTTCTTGGCCTTTTTAGATAAAAAACTAGCAGTGATGATACATCTTCTTTACAGTTTTCCTTTGTATCAACAAAACCTAAACCATACAATAGAGACATCTTTTTCCTTGAGTTGAAATTTTATTTTCAATACATAAATTGAAAGGAAATTATCAAGCAAAACCAATAAACTTAATAGGACACATTTTATTAATTTAACACTAATTAGATCGTATAAAAGAAAAATATTATTTCAGTTAAAATATATCCCTTGATTTTGTTTTTTAATAAAATTATATGATAAAAATACTTTATTTACTTCAAACAATATACATGCGCCTTCAAATAGAATTTACTCTAAGGAATCAATTCCAATTGATTAACCTTTCATCGTAACTTTATCATTCTTGTCTCGTGGCTTCTTCTCGCATTTAACTTTGATCTTGTCCTCTTGCCGTTTACTGCTACGTTTCTTAGATTTATTATGGAAAATCACGTTTCTTATTGTATTACTTAGAAACACTTTATTAGCTTTCATGGGTGTTTTCAATTGTGTCGCTTTGAATTCTGCATTTCGTTGTGCCATAAATTTCTGGGCGTCTCTTAATAACTCCTGTGCAGCCAATCTGTGGATTATTCATTAAATTATTTACTTCTTATATTATTTATAAAAAATACCTGGTTAGTTCTTCATCGTCCATTGTTTATTTATTAAATATCTAGTGACAATTGACAGATGACATAACCTCACTAATATAGTTTAATTTTCTTCCACTAAATCTAATGTAAACAAAACGAATATTTCATGAAAATCGAATTTTTTGTTCAATTAATGAAATAAAATGCTATATACAGGTAATTTAAACGAAATGTCAGCAAAATTAATAATATTTTTTATTTGTAAGTAATATCCCACTTCCAATTTTTTAATTTTCGTGGATGATTTAAGTCGGTAGTTTTGGCAATGCAGGACTTATTCCTTAATTTTTTGTGGTTACGGAAATTTCGGAATTGCCAACCTAAATTGCCCGCCAAATTTAAAAAATGTAAATTGAAACGTACATAAGATTGCGTTCTCAACTATAACATATGTTTTGTCCTGGCTTAAAGAATATGTGTATTTTTTTATATATAATAAATGGAAGGTAGTTAAATATACAATAATACGAATACTTACCTCTTTTACATTTTATTACTAATACATACGTCCACTTACAACAATAAATTCGGAGGCTTCCTTGCCTCAACATCACAGGTGTGATGAGCATGTGAGCGACAACAGTGCTGGACATTAACGCCACTTCGCGTCCATATTCAGAAACGGATTATATCCAGTAACATTGCTCTTTGCAGAATAAATGGACTGCAGCCTGGCGATCTTAAAGGGCATCTCAAAATTCTTGAAGATCGCAACAGAAATTATCTGATGCACATTGCAAACGACACGATCCCTATGCAATACAATTTTGATCGGCCTTATAAGGTGATTATTGACAGCCGTACTAAGTGGGCATCCGGCAAGCAGAAGAGGTATTCTCACGGCTCAAGAATAGGTGTCGGAATAGGTAGAGCCATTAGTGGGTCTAAAATGCCTAGGGGACTCCACAGCAACATATTCGAAGCAGAGTTCTGTGTTTCGTAAAGAAGGCGCAACCATAACTATATTCAGTGTCAGTTATGTAGTTCTAAAGGTTATCAAGGTCTACACATACGAATCTGATCTGATTCTGAAATAGTTTACAGGATGTCGAGAAAATTAAACGACAAGCCGTTAATTAGAATTATTAAGGCGAAAAAATAGCTTGAAAAAGTTTAAAATTAAACCATACACGAGCATATACATTCGAGTTGGACAATTACTTCTTCTAAAGAGCCTAACGAAAAAGGGATGATGCCCCAGGAAAATATTGTAAAAAGCAATGGTAACGAGAAAAAGGAGCCATTGGGAAAAAATTGAAGATTGCTATTTTCTATAGTTGTTTGATTGAATTAGATATATTTTTAACTGATCATACTTGTCGCACACATGAAAGTTTTATATGTTTTACACAGAAATAAACGAAGATAAAAGGATTTTGTGCATTTTTTTTGTATTAGCGGTAATAAATATGGTACTATAATGAAAATAGAAATAAATGATGAAATATATAAATTCAATTACATTACTTATGAGCGAAATAGAACTATAAGACCTGTAAGTGTTCCTAATAAACTCGGTATTTTTAATATAAAATAGATTAAATTAATAAATAAAATCTGAGAGCTACATTATCAATCACCCAGCACATTATATGTGCCTCAACATTCCTCAATGAAAAGCTTCTGACAAATATGGCTTTGAAGAGAACGTAAAATTGCAAGAGTGTGGGCACTGAGGAGGAAGAAGTAAAAATTTCTGAAAATGTTATAAAGTTTTTCAATTAAATTTTATCTATGTAATTTTTTAAACAAGTTATATTTAAAATTTAGACATGTATGTTTTCTGATAGTGATGCACCCTGTATATTGCCTTATAATTAATATAATTATATATACAGAGGAATAGTTATATAGAAAAAAGTGTATTCAAATGTTTAGCTATTTAGATTTAAATGGTGTTACTGGTTTACGAGGTGTAGGTTGACGTTGCCTTGATAGAAATGACTGTCCTTGCCCGGCACTCAAAACAGCTAACCTTTCGTCAACAGCTTCCCTATGACAGGCGGAGCTCAATTTATAGAACGCACTAGTGATCAATTTTTCTTCATGATCCTTCATACTATTTGAACGGATGGATTCTATGCTGCCATTACTTTTAATATCATAAGAGTTAGCTACTTCTTTAGCTTTTTCAACGCTTCGATTGTATTTAGCATTTAGAACTCGACACTCATTCTCCTTAGTGTTAAGAATTTCTTGCAGTATGTTTATTTTTTGCTCATGCTCTTTTAAAGGTATATATTGCTGATCCTTTGGATCCAATTGCTCCTCCAGTTGGGCTTCCAACTCCAAAATTTTCTGGTTACAAGCACGGTTTGTTTCCGTTAATTTTTTAATACGATTCATAGCATCATCCAGCAATGCTTGTTTGGCTATAACATCCTGGGTTGTAGTTCTTAATATCGAATTTTCCTTTTCCAGGAATCTAAGACGTTCTTTCATCTCAGTTGGTATTAACTCCTGTGCCATAGCTGCGCCACTTTTTTCAGTTTTTTGACTGATTTTAAGTTCTTCATTCTCTTCTCTTAACATATCCCTTTCTTTCAACAGTCTATCTTTTTCAGCTAATGCTGCTTCAAATTTTGATTCCAAATTCTTGTTAAAAAATAGCATTTTGTCTGATTTTTGAGTTTGTTCATCCAGTTTTTGTTGCAATTCAGCAGCTTGATTTTTATAGAGTTCCGATTGGCTTTTCCATACATTCTGTTTCTTTAATTCCTCCTCATAGTTCATGTTTAGTTGGAGATATTCAACGTTTTTATCTTCTAATGTCTTTAACTGTTTTTTTATATCTGTATAATCTTCTAATTTCTTTTTATAGGACACTAATGCAGTTTCTAAAGCTTGTACTTTATCAGCCGTCTCTGATAAAGCATCAACTTCATCTTTTAAACGATTTGTAGCTTCAGCAGCTAATTGCAACTCAGCATTCTTCTCTTGTAACGTATGAATCTGTTTCTCCTGCTCTAACATCTTAGCTCTATAATCATCTCGTATAGTCTCAAGCTTAAATATCTCCTCTTTAAGTAATTCCATCTGTCTCCTATTGTCGGAGGTTCTCGGGATGGTTTCCGAATGTTTTTCTTTAATTTGTGTCATTAATACATGGTTTTCGGAAAGCAAATTTTGCTTCTCTTCTTGTAGCGAATGCAGTTGCTGCTCAAGGTGACGACATTGCTGATTTATAGTTTCTTTAGCCTCGTTCGCAGCATCTAATTCGCTGACTAAACGCATCATTCTCGAATCTGTATCCCAGCTCCTTAAACTTAATCCAGATCTACCAGGACCACAACTAACTTCTTCTAATTGTTGTATGGCCAGCATTATGGACTTTTGGACAGACTCTTCTAATGTCATAATTTGTGTTATATACTCTTGTTTTCGGTCGCAATTTACAGCACATCCTGTAAATTAATAGAACATGTAGTATAGATAATATATTTTTGCATTTACTTACCTAATATTAAACGCAGTATCTTCCCTAATTGAGTCAAGTCATTTGCTTCGCCAATTTTTGCAACATCGGGTTGACCAAGATCTAATACTTGCAGATTTAGAACGTCCTGATAATACTCCAAGATGCTTTCGTTGATCTTCTTCAGATTGCTCACCTTCAATCTCCAATTTGAGCCAACGTCCAGTCTAATTTTAGAATCTAACCTATTGAAATGTTCCGGTGATATCTGCATTAATACATGATACATGGCAACACCATCGCTAAGCTCGATTACCGATCTAGCCCGTTCAATTCCGAGGGTTTGAAACCACTGCATTAAACTTATACACATCTCACGCGAAGGGTCCATTGTGGCAGCTTAATAAATAATACTGATAACAAACTTTCTCTAAAAAAACCCAGAAGCTGTAGTGGACAATCATAACAAATACAAGTAACACATACCTTGCAATAGTTGGGTGTATCCCAATCCTTTCAATTTCAGCTGCCTACCTCATAAAGAGTTATTTAAGTGACAATATGTTAATTAAAGGCGAATAATTATTTGTCAACACATCTAAAAGTATTCTTCGTGTGAATACAATAATAAAATTTCCCTTTTTGCATTTGTAATATGGACTTTTGAATGATAGATGGCGCTTGTAGTTTATGATTAATTTTAAAGGGGGAAAGTATTTTCTTTTTAATGAAATTATTATATTTTTGTGTAAAATTATTTATTTAAATATAATAATCACCATGAAGTTCTTCTATCACTATATTCGCTTTGCGTACAGGCTTTTATAATAAATTAATTTCTGCGTCCCATTTGTAATATTTTGGATCTACATAACGATTAAATCAATTTACATCATGCTTGCGTGTCGGGTATCATTAACGTGATATGTTCTTGCGTAAAATATCGTACATCATTAATATAAATAAAATTTTATTACTAAAGGCAATATTTCGATCTTATAGACCGATCTAAAATAAAAAAAGTAATTTTTCTAATTATTTTTTATGTTAGATTTACGTTAAATTTTGCAAAAATGATTGCCTTATTCTGTAGTTGGTATAATTGGCCCCTAAAAGCAGACAAGGCCAAATAAAAGCATTTTTGCTGCACTGTCTGTACAATTGTGAATTAATTAATTTAATAAAAGTTAAAAGTTAAGGCAACACTAGCTGTAATTTGTTACTGATTCAGTTTGAAATTCTTGTATTTCCGAATATTATCAGTGCACAGATGCGAGTTTGGTAATTGTCGCAGTACGTTAACTAGTGTAAAGGATAACATTGGCAAATACAAGACAACTATTATTAGAAAGACAGATTATTAAGTTCCTTAGTACTTACAATCTAAATATAGAATTGTATGTTTTTGCTATCTGTAAAAGATTCAACTTCTCATGGTTGCAGGTAATAGAAATATTCGTTTATTTTGTACAACAACAGAGTCAAAAGTAGTGTTCGAACAACCCGCGTGGTTTAGTTCTTTGCACGATGATTACACGGTTAAAACATTGCCACCAACACAGGATTTTCAGCGAAAAACGTTTGACAGCTCGTAGTTAATAGTTATATATACAATATACATATAGATATAAAATAGATATTTATACCATATTAATATATAAGCGAAATTCGACATTTTTTACAAGCTCACATTGTTCATAGTTTATTTCAAATACTGTTGTTTGTGATGTTCTTCTATGTCAAGGCATAATAGAAGAGAACTGGACAATTGTCCCGCGAATCTAAGGGGTTCTGGAGAAATACCCAACTCAAGTGGCAGCAGCAAACGAAAGCGAGGGAGCATTGGTGGACAAACTGATGAAAACATGAGCGATAACTCCTCAGAGAGGAATAAAAGGCCCAACTTTTCGGCTGTTGGCTCCAATGGTATCAACCGTAATGTAAATATTATCAATATAAAGACAAGTGGAACGAAAAAAATTGTTATCAAGAATCAGAAAGGTACAGTATTATAATCTATTCAATCGTAGATATAAAGTAAGTATTCCATAGTAATTCCCAACTTCCTTTTGGTTATGTTCCAACCTATAGTACAGTAATAATCAGTTGAAAATGTTTGCTCGACTAATCTAGTGGCATGTTTTAAACTCTTAAACGAAAACAATCAAACTCGGCTAAAACAACTGCCAAATTGACAGTCAATGTTAGAATTTTTAACAATTGAATGTGCGTCGTAAATATTGTTTTGATTCGATGTATTTGTAAATTGACTTAAGCGTAATTTCTAGGAGAACCTAAATTACCCGATGATTACACTGATAAAACATGGGAGAAGTTACGTAGCGCTGTATTAGCCATCCAGAAATCCAAGCCAAATAAATATTCCTGCGAAGAACTCTATCAAGCCGTTGAGAATATGTGCAATCACAAGATGGCGCATACTCTCTATCAGAATTTGAGAAGCCTAACGGAAGCTCACGTACGTGCTAACATAGAACAGTTCTTAGCTGAATCGATGGATCGCTTCTTGTTCCTAAAAAAGATGAACGAGACTTGGCAAGACCATTGTCGCCAGATGATAATGATAAGAAGTATTTTCCTTTATTTAGATAGAACTTTCGTCCTTCAAAATGCTCAGATTTTATCTATTTGGGATACCGGTTTAGATTTATTCAGACAGTACATTTTACAGTATACTTTAGTTCAGACTCGTGTCGTTGAAGGTTTATTGATGTTAATTGAGAAGGAAAGGCAAGGTGATGCTGTTGATCGTACTTTGTTGAAGTCCTTACTGCGTATGCTAACAGATTTACAAATCTACGATAAAGCTTTTGAGACGAAATTTCTTCTTGCGACCGAAAGACTTTATGCGGCAGAAGGACAACGCTTAATGCAAGAACTAGAAGTACCTGAATATTTAGCTCATGTTGATAAGAGAATTAGTGAGGAAAACGAACGCGTACTGCACTACTTAGATGCAAGCACTAAGTACCAGTTAATACACAACGTAGAGAAGCAGCTTCTAAGCGAGCATATTACAAACATCCTCCAGAAAGGACTTGATGGCCTGCTGGAAGGGAAGCGTATTCACGATTTGTCCTTGTTATACAGTCTGTTTGGACGAGTTAAGAACGGACATTCGGAATTATGCACTGCGTTCAATGCCTACATTAAGAAACGCGGTCGTACTATCGTTATAGATCCAGAAAAAGATAGAACGATGGTTCAGGAATTGCTGGACTTCAAGGATGCTATGGATAATATCGTTGTAACATGTTTCAATCGTAACGAGAAGTTTAGCAATTCCCTGAAAGAAGCTTTTGAACACTTTATCAATCAAAGAGCTAACAAACCAGCAGAACTAATTGGTAAGGTTGCATCTTGATGGCTAATTTAAATCTGCAATTATTTTTTTTTATTTGCAGCTAAGTTTGTCGATTCTAAATTACGCGCTGGTAACAAAGAAGCAACCGAGGAGGAACTAGAGAAGTTACTAGATAAGATAATGGTGTTATTCCGCTTCATCCACGGGAAAGACGTCTTCGAAGCATTTTACAAAAAAGATTTGGCAAAGCGTCTACTAGTTGGGAAATCGGCTAGTGTTGATGCCGAGAAGAGCATGCTAAGCAAATTAAAGCAAGAGTGTGGCGGTGGATTTACTTCAAAATTAGAAGGAATGTTTAAGGACATGGAGTTGAGTAAAGACATCAACATAGCGTTCAGGCAGCACATCGCCAACAATAGGAAACTGATCCCGTTGGATATGACTGTAAATATACTAACGATGGGATATTGGCCTACGTATACGCCGATGGACGTGACAGTTCCAGAGCAGATGTTGCAATTCCAAGATGTCTTCAAGAATTTTTACCTCAACAAGCATATCGGTAGGAAACTACAGTGGCAGCCTACATTAGGCCATTGCGTGTTGAGAGCTAACTTTAGGGCAGGAATTAAAGAACTAGTTGTTTCGCTATTTCAGTCTTTAGTCTTATTATTATTTAATAGCGCTGATGAGTTAGGTTTTGAATATTTAAAAGCAGCAACCAATATAGAGGATGGTGAATTGCGAAGGACTTTGCAATCGTTGGCTTGTGGGAAAGCCAGAGTATTAAATAAGATCCCCAAAGGAAGAGACATTTCTGAATCCGATAAGTTTAGATTCAACAATGATTTTGTTAATAAATTATTCAGGATTAAAATTAACCAGATCCAGATGAAAGAAACTGTAAGCCGCTTTAATCCACTCTAATCCCTAAATAAATTAATCTGTACTTTTTTTTTACAGACTGAAGAGCAAAAAGCAACTGAAGAAAGGGTCTATCAAGATCGTCAATACCAAATTGACGCGGCGATCGTAAGAATAATGAAAATGCGCAAGACTTTAAGCCATAATCTTTTAATTAGCGAGTTATATATCCAATTAAAGTTTCCTGTTAAGGTACGTATGCTTTTTCCGTTCACACTCAAATCAAAATCAGAATACTAACGTTTAATTTCGATTCCTCAGCCTGCTGATTTGAAGAAACGCATTGAATCGTTGATCGATAGAGATTACATGGAAAGAGACAAGGAGACATCTAACCAGTACAACTACGTTGCGTAAATTTTATCGGAATCTCGTTCTTATCCCTAAATAAAAACTAAAAACTAAGCAAAAAAAACAAAATACATTTTCTAAAATTAAATCACTGTCTTCTTTATTATTGTCTTTTTTTGTAATTATTTCGTAAATATCTACTTCTGAAAAGAATAAATAAAATATTGTTTGTTTAACTGATCGTAAGAAAAGGAAAAAGCTGTATTTCTAGTCTTTTAGCGTTCAATTGAATCGAACAGATTGTAATTTAAATATTTTGAAAAAGAGCGATGTAATTGTTTGGTTTATTCTTGAAAATAAGAAGAAGGAAGCAGATGATTGCGAAGGGGAAAAGGAAGCAAACGTATTTAAAATATGCGAAACGGTAGCATCTGCTATTTAAATGTAAATTAAATAATGTGAAAGGGAGATTAAGATGAAATTAACTCGCATATTTTAAGTGATCTAGTTACATTGATTGTAAATATTTCTTTTTTGTGAAGCTCTACGAACAAATTAAAGAAATACTGATTGAAACATTTTTTTATAATAAATTATGGTCTCCAGAGAACATCGCCTTGTTTTATTTTATTTGGATTTAAAAAATTTGCACATCAATCTGCTTGGAAAGCCAAATAGGAAAAAATAAAGTCGTTATTTCTCGAAGCGTGAAAAGAACGAAAAGCCCAATCTGTACGTAATGAGTATAAATAAATTATTTTAATATATGTAGAGGACACTTATCTCAACCAAAAATTTGAAAATACGCGTGGTAAGCTTCGTTCGGTGGGGATGTCCAAAAGGTTGCAAACACCAATTGGTCGGTGTCGATTTTTGAAAAGTCGAGTGAAAAATTTTGAAAAAAATCGGTTAAGAGAAGTTCTGGAACATACCACATTGTCATGTTTTTATTGGGGCATGCAATTTTGAAATTCAAAGGTCTACTTAACATTGAAAAAAGATCTAACAATAGCTTACATTCTATTTTAAACACATTATTTATTTCGATTTCGATAAATATTTTTACTTAAATATAAATAAAATACATTTTACACTTGTAAATATAGGGTTTATTCAATAAATAAATAGGTGATATCAATTCTATTGCGAACATTAAATTTTGTATATAGAATAACACTTCGTTGTACTACAGAGATATATATATATTATACTTTGCACATTTTTGTCACGAATGGCTTACTAAATAGGGGGAAATTTATTGACTAGGGGTTGGCAAAAATTATTACAGTTCACAAATCCGTGATTTCTCTTCATCAACAATTGGACATTTTTTTAAGGCTTACATTTTTCGAGATCAACACATCTAAGTACTCAAATTACATACATTTCTATATATCGATGGCAAGAATTTGTCGTAATTGAATCAAATTTGAGAATATTACACATTTATGCATAAGTATTGCAGAAATTAAATAATAAAGGAATTGTTTTAAAAAATTATCACAATAAATATTGAGAATATATTGATTGCCGCTACCGGGAGAATATGTAGACCTGCACCAGCTTGTGGATTCATTTTCTGGTCGTTTTTATTGTCTAAAACGTTAAAAATAAGGAATATAGATTATTTAAAAGAAAAAATACTGAATAATATACCTGGTAAATGCGTTGTTTGATTATTTTGTGCGGTAGTTTCATAAACAGGCCAATCGGGCTTCTTCTTATCATTACTATAACTATTCTTAGTCTCACTACTAGTCTCGTTTCCGACACAAAGTACAGTCAATTGCTTCTGCTTAATCAGTTTCATCCCTGAGCTTAAAGGATCCATATTCCTCTGGCAGTGTTCCCCAGCTTCTTTAATAATGATATAATCCTCCTTATCAGAAACTATCGAACCTACGAAGCATTCGAAAGTACCCTGAGCGATTTTATCATGCCTTTTTGTGTAGGTATAGAGTAAATCATCTTCCTTCCAATGTCCAAGGCATCTGTACTCGCGTTCCTCAATCACATCCATTGTATCACAATTGAAAACCTTGTAGTACATCAAATCAGGAGTCATACAGTCAGATGACAAATTAGTACAATACGATTTCATTTCTGGTATCACCCCTTTGAAAACTCCCGATATGGGACATTTAATTGGGGATATGGGGAGTTTTCGGGATTGAGTAATCCATTTGTTGAGCATGTTAGAGGGATTACATACGTGTTCAGTACGATATTTAATCGCGGTGCCTCCCAGTTGAAATTCAAATACATCATCACTTCTTCGTTGTATCCATAAGCAATTATAACGTTTTTCGGTGCTATAATTAATTATATTAGTTAAGTTAAGAATTTTATATTTCAATTATTATACCAATGGGTCCTGCTGTAGACGAGATATTTATCTTGGGTAACCTTAGTGAGGCATTTCAAATTGTAGGTGATAAAATCGGTTTGATCTTTATAAAAAAACTTATTATTTTCTACCTTAACATGCTCCCACTGACTTTGAACCCATAAAGGAAACCTGCTCAATAAAATAAGTTATAAGCAAAGATTTTCATTTAACTCTATAATATCATTATTGACGCGGTTTACCTGCAGTCAGTAGAGTCAATCTCTTCTTGCCATTTCTGGTCTTCCTTATATATAATAGGAGTTAAACTTATTGTCTCGTAACCTTGTGTAGGGCTTCTTAATTGCAAGTCGCAGGTACTATCTTTGCTTAAAGCGATATGTATTTTACCGGTTTCTAAGTTTTCATGGAATTGCTATTAAAAGAAATTATTCTATTACTGTTGCCTCTCTGTGAGATTAAAAGATTCTTACAGCACACCGATAAGCTGGTCTTTTCCTTGTATCTCCCAAAGCTAGGTACCTCTGCCCATCAGGATCTGTCCATTGTCCAATGCAACTGAGCCTGAAATCTGCGAAGAAATAAAGGATGGAATAATTTTTCAAAGGGAATTGAAAGACTTACCAGAGGTATTTTTCTCACATTGCTGGAATCTCAAACTCATTATAGCGCCAGACGCACAAGTAGTTAGAGTGCCTTCACGTTCCATACAGGGTTCTGAGCTAGGATCGACTGAGCTATAAGAGACTTGGTACTTATCTCCTAAAGGGCAAAATTCTTTTTGAGCTGGATATCCCGATACATCGGCTATTTCTAAAAGGATGGAGTTCCATTTACATCTATTCTTTCACTTTTGCATTTACAACTTACTGAAAAGGATTATGTCGTCGATATTCTTGATATTTTCATTTGGACAGGACGTGATTGCTTGTTCCTCCTTGAGGTAACAGTGAGAGAAATTGCTTGAGCGAACGTGGAGGACATTCTTCGATTTTAAATTCAAATCCAAGCATCGCAAGCAAGGATTATCGTCGTTACTGCAAATTGGATTAATTAAATACGTTAATTAGGTATTAGTAATTGAGTTGGGCACCTTAATTTAAATATAAAGTTATTATCGAATCTTTTATAGCAATTTCCCCATAACGGTGTTCCGATAAACGATATCGTTATGTTGCTATACTCAATAGCACCTCCGGTATTTACACTTTTCTGCATGATGAACTCGCCTGTATATTCCGGTGGAAAGGTGCATGTTGCTAGTACCACTGTGCGTCTACTACCTGGAAAAAGGAAAGGAAAAAAATAAAGCGTATAAGGCATATGGTCTATACGTGCATCTTTTACGAAAAAGAACAATCGTCATTCGTAAGTTGATATCCATTTAACTTTGTGTTGTATGACCGTGACACATAATTTCTTTTGCATGAGGAAGTTTACATTGTATTGTATTTAAATAATGATATCCACGGAATGTATTTAGTTCCGCATTTACATATATAGAGTGTTCAGTAAATAGCGTTATCTGAGCCTGCAATATGACGTTAATCTTATATTTGTACAAAGTGAGTCAACAGTTTTACAAAGACCATATTCCTTGTATTCTACACTATATTCTGCATTTTTTTAAATAAATTTCTATTTTTATTGGTTGGCGATGGATGTTATACAGACGTGCCTCAGGAATCAGTTTTAGGGCCAATTTTATTTTCATTCTTCTTTCATATTTCCAATTTGTTTTCTGACTCAGTACTGTCCCTCACGTGCTTATCTAGATAATTAATAGTGACTTAGAACTTTTTGTTGCATCATCCTAAACATAATTTATCATTTAATCCAAGTAAATCTAAACTAATGTTGTTTGGTACTACTCGAGTTTGCAATAACGTATCAAATGTATTTCAATTGAAAATTAATAACGATAGCAAGGACTATGGAGTATTATGGCAAACAACACTAAAGCATCGCTACAGCTGATTCCAAGATGCGTGGATCCCCATTATCAATCGTATGACCGAATATCTCACTCTAGAAAAAAAAATATTTGCCAAATACTTTTGCCGCTTATACACCCTAAAACTAAGACATGTGAAGAATACGAAAAAATAGACGAAAGGGTGTAACACACTTCTTACATATAAGAAATTCCACGACCTTAATCCCGGCAGAAATCCGCGATAAGAAATTTGCAAGAAAGGTGTTAGCAACGTTTTTAGGGGTGAATATATGGACGTGTGTTTCAGTTCACGAAATATATTCAAAAACCATCTTGACAATTCCAAAGATAAACTGGACGTGAAGAAAAGGCCTGGAATTTATAATACTGCATGTAGTGACTGTGATTAAATCTAGTAATCAAACAAAAAGAGCGATAGACGCCAGATTCAATCAGCACATTATGTACTATAAATACGGCAGGATAGATTTTTCAAATATGGCTCAATACAGAAATGAAACTGGATATGATATTAAATTAGAGAACCAGAAATTGAGTGGCAACGTAATGTCGCCACTTCACGTATTTTTGATTTGATAGGGTAAGGCGGACAGATGTTTTACGTTTCATACTACAAGACAAGGGTATTGTCTATTTTTCCGTAGTTTTCGCATGTTTTTGTTTTAGGGTGCATAGGCGGTACAAGTAGATACAGTGTTGGACAGTGAAGAGTAATGAAGAGAAATTTTCATTACGACTAGACAGAGTCGCGTTGTCGATTCTCGAGGAATCCGTTGAGCAACGCCAACCCCTTCCCAAGAGGTGAATAAATTCTAGTATATCTAATCGCTACAAGAATTTAGTCACTTCCCCTATCTTGCTTATCGCCGCTTGCAAATATATATTTTTTCTTGAATTAGAGTTTTTTCTCACATCATTCAGTCATAATTCAGTTGATAATGGGGATCCACACGTTCTCGAAACAGCTGCTCTGGACTAATGAATTAAGCTTGTGTGGAGTCGGAGTGTGCCGATATTTTAGTATTGTTTGTTAAACTCTCAAAATGATGTCATCTAAATGCCCACAATATCTTTTAGAAATGATATTTAGCACCCGTCCCCACAGCATAAAACCAAACTTTGTGAAAGATCGCTTTTCTATCAAATTTGCTATAAACAAAATCGTTTTTTCCTTAATTTTATCGACGTTTAGCGGCGGTGGGTGATGCCTTACGGAGGGCCGTGTACGACAATTTGACTTCCTTTTACGTCATCAGTAAAGCTGGTCAAGCCGTACGGAAACACGTCATTGCTAGCATAGGCGTTCGTGCTTTTTGGTAGGAAATAAGGGCGTACAAATTCAATCTCGCATAGATAACGCAAGGTGGCACATCGTTCCGATATCAAATTCTATTCCTACACATACATTGCCGTTCAGTGAAGTTCGGTCATACAATAAAAATCTATTATATCACACTGTATACAATTATTAATACATAAAATTAGAAAAATATTAAGCATACATTCTTTTCTAAGGAATTAAAGCCATAAATTATTATGTAAAGTAGAAATATTGCGACAACCA
>LR737420.1:822898-886104 GCA_902655005.2 Marronus borbonicus
GAATGATACTGCGGTATATTTCCTAAATGTATTGTTCGTTAATAATCCCCAAGCAACCCGTTTCAAAAGATCGGTACTTCCGAGAAATTCTTGGAATGATAATAAAAGGGACTTTATTGTGGTTGTTGCAATATTTCTACTTTACATAATAATTTGTGGCTTTAATCCCTTAGAAAAGAGTGTATGCTTAATATTTTTCTAATTTTATGTATTAATAATTGTATATAGTGTGATATAATAGATTTTTATTGTATGACCAAACTTCACTGAACGGCAGTGTACATGGATATTTTAGCACAAATCATGCCATATGCTCATCAAAAAGTTGAATTCTTTCGATTTGAACCCGATTCGTTTACAGCATTTTTTTTTTCTTAAAATTTCCTTTTCAATCAAGACTTTATACAACAACATTAGGTGTCTTACAAGGATCTAATCTAGCTCCCCTTTTCTTCATTTTATTCGTTAATGATTTGATGGAAAGCATCGATTGCAGTGGATGCGTGTGCTGTTGACCTAAAAATATAATTTTCTTAATGGTGTACAGACAACAAGCCACAAATTAATATCAATAAAGGTGAAATGTTGACTTACATAAGGTAAATTGATCCACTACGATATGATTACCGCTGATGACGTTCCTCTTGCTTGTCCTTCTTCTATTAAGAACTTTGGCATCTACTTCGGCTCAAGCATATGTCAACATCTGTGCTAAAAAGACTTCGTCCTACGTTAGAAGCGAGTCTTAAGTACCTATTCTTTGAGCACAACGACTTTACCCGTCATAAAGAATAGACGAAGACGCTCTTTTCGAATTGTATAGCATGGAGTCCCTGTATAGCCTGTACATAATAAGATTGATTGTACTTACCTAATATTCCAACTTGGCTCTCTTATGTCTAGAATATCGTTTCGTCAGCCTCTTTATAACAACTAACACTATATTCCCCACTAACGAATTTTTAACTTAATATTCCCATTCAGCTAATCTGTTCTTGTCCGAATCTCTAATTTTGTTACTTTCTTTGTGATACGTAATAAATGTGATTAGTTATTTTTTACGATACATAGTGAGTATTTAGTTACTAGTTTGTCTGCGATAAAATTTTGTTCTTTGTTTAGATTTAAGTATTTTTTGAAGAATAAAGATGATTATAATTAAATCATAACAATATTCTTATTTTTGAGAAAACAACAAGAAAAAAAGGAATGAAACGAACATGAACATGTGGAACGCAGCCTACGTCACGCAATGACGTGATTGACTATGTTGCCAGATAGAGATCATTAATCTTCCATCTACCCGCCACTGGAACTGAGCAATCCTTAGAACGTTTATTATCCTCGCCTGATTACTGCCCTGTCTAACTATGACTTTAATTCATACCACTACTCAGAAGTCTGTTCCAAAACGTGATAAACATTTACTATCATGCATACATGTACGTTCCTTTTACGTTTTTCGTTTCCCATCGTATTCATATCGCTTTAAAATGGAAATAAATTAATATTTCGTAACAATCTTTACTTGTAAACGTAATAAAATCCATTTTAACGAATCAATTTTATTTTCTTAGCTTGTATGACTTTTAACTTACGTACTTCTATTATTAACGAATAGATTTGATCTAGTAGTTTTTTTTAAATCGTATAAAACGTGTTGTTCTGTATGACTATGATCCGACTAACTCTAAAACTAGACATTCTTATAAGTTTATTTAGTTGTTTAGTTTCAACATTGATGCACTATTAATCCTCGATCTTTAAAATTAGTTCTGGAATCCGCAAAAATAGAATTTTATTATTATATATAACTTGGCTAAATAGTGCATCAATATATGTTCTTTTACACAAATCGTGAGAATTAGAATAGGAAATCAAAATGATATATAAAACAGGGTCGCGACCAAGGGCTGCTACAGAAAGCAATATCCAAGATTAGCACAGAATACAGACTACAATTTGCTTGGCCTCAGGGACATACGTCCAGACGTGACGCGACCGATTCAACCCCAAGGAAATCCCAATCAATGAGCGCCCTAAAACCTCAAGTCAACGCCATCATAAATAAAAAGCGCACGGACTTTGAAAATAAAGATGGTACATAGCATGTTTGGCAACTTCATATGATTGTAACGAATTCTTTTAGCCAGCGAATTAGAGCCGTTAGTCAATGATAATGCCATCTTGGAAGAAGAGAAGTTGAAAGACTTCAATACCGAGTATAAAAAGAAATTCAGGCCGTTCTCCCAATACGAATATTCTGAAGGCAGGTTTACATCTAAGATCGAAGATCCCACCGAGGATATCGATGAAGCTAAGAACGCTCTATTAAATGGTACGGCTAAAGAATCTTGGTACAAAGAAGTCGTGGAATTGAGGAAAAAAGCGGGGGAATATAGGAATAGAGGATGGGGTAGCGACTTTGCTTCTGATAAGCTATCAGACGTTTACAACAAACAACTTGAACTATGGGATCAGGTTTCTAGAAGAAGCTCATTATCAGCTCTGTCTTTAGCATCAACAACCCATAGGTAAACTCTAGTTAATTGTCAAGATTCTTTGATCGAAGTTAAGTTTATCTAGGGCGTACACTAAAGAGGAAAAAGAGCAGGAGAATACTAAAAAGAGTTCTCCAACAAAAGCTCAAAGGAATGCCGATAATTCGGCGAAGATGGTAAGAGACATGATACGCCATCATCTCGAGAGAACAACTGGTGGTTCTGGTAGGCAATTTGAGTCTTTGAGAGGAAATAGAACTTTGTTTAACGGAACCGTTTTTAGAACTTGACGGGTTAATCTTGTCACCGACTAGAGAAAAGTTAGAACCAACGATTCCTAGGAAAGATGATGATTCTAGAGGTTCCCAGATCAACAGTCCGAAGAAAAACTCACCACAAAAGGTTGGACTGCAAAAGAAAGGTTCGATGAAATCTAAAACAGCTACTAGAACTGGTAAATTTAGTTATAATAGGTGATCTAAAACGATTTATGGAAGGATCTTTTGGATCATCTATTATGGCGATCGATTATTATTGTTGTAGGTGTTAATTTTTATATTTGGGTACCTTTATAGTTAGGTCCCAATCAGTTGGTCCAGTGGAAGTAACTGAAAAGCGTTCACCGAAACGTCAATCACGTTCAGCCACTGTTAAAGAAAAGAAGTGTACTAGTACAAATACATCTTCGACGAGAAGGCCAAGACCTTGTATGTATAAATATGGTATTAAAGAAGTGTGTGCCAAATATCGTACTTATGGCTTTGCACAATTCCCAAATCCAAAAAGAACGATGTTCACCTCCTCTCACGAATCCTCTGTGTAGATTTCTCTTTGCATTGTGTTGTGTTGGCTTGATAATAGTTGGTAGACTTACGCATTTTTCTTAACGTTTCTTCCGATGTTTTAGCATCCTTGAACACTGCCTCTTCCCGATTTAAACGTAGATCAGTCCCCCCAAAAAATGAAGAAGAGCGATTGGCCAGTAAGACATACAAAAATCAGTCTAGTATCGAGTCACAAAACCAACGAAATAAAGATACAACGAATCGAAAAGAAGGTAAGAGAAGAACACGTCACCGGAGCAATGAAACAAAAACGAGACAGACACTGCTTCTTTTTCAATTCATTTTCGTTTATACTTTAGCGATTTTTGGCACACACTCTTATCAACAAGTTTATGTGCGGTCAATGTATAGGATAATGTTTGGAAAAGGTGGAATGATATTTTTTATATCCTGAGAAGTAGGACACGTTTAATTTATTTCTTTTATAATCTTATCAGCTGATACGATCAAGAACGAGAAGAATGAGAAGGAAGAGCCGCAAGTGACCGAAACAGAGATAACTGATTTAGAACCAGTGGTCAAGTCACCACCTGAACCTACAAGGGTTAAATCGCCAGAACAAATAATAATGAGATCGCCGGATCCAGTCAACTGGACCGTACCTTTAGACACTGGAAAAACATTCACCGTCACTCAGAATGTTAGGGAAGGTAGGCTATTTAAGAAGTAGTTTGAACTGATGTTCTGGAATAATCGTTGATATTAAGCAGGAGACATAACTACTCGTCCTCAAAGCGAAGTCAAGGCATGGACTCCGCCGGAAGTGCCCCCTCCAGTAGCTCAATCGGCTCCACCGGAGTTTCCGCAACAAAAACAACAAGGCATGTCCATGTCGTAACTTCGGACCTGATTTCTGCTTCATATCCGATTTGGTTGTATTGCTTTAGGTATGGATTTAGCAGTCAAAGCATGAACTCAGGGCAGTACAGTAACATTTTAAAAACAGGCGAGTACTAGCTGGCAATCAACCGCACTTCTTTTGGTACCTATATTATGAAAAGATTTTTGATTCTAGAATGGCTTGCACGTCGCTTGTTTTGAGCGCTATTCAGCAGTTTTTCCCTCTTTAGGAGCGGGTGGTTCAGATTTAAAAAATGATCTCACCTGTTGTGTGCAATTTGAACCATCATCCTAAGGAATTTTAAAGTGTTTACGAGTTTCTTCTCGAATTTACTTCACTTACACTAGAATTTAGAGACTTAGAGAGCCCGGTAATGAACATATTCTCTACTGATCGGTCGCTGTTTACAGCTAGTGGGACGTCCGAACAACGCAGAGATACCACCCTTAAAACAGCTATAGCTACATCCGAAACTACCGACCCAATATTAGGGAGGTGTGCTGAGGAACAGGCACAACTCATTGGCTGTAATCGTACGAAGGGTATTAGTCGTTTAGATGATCCGTTTAATGAATCCTCTAGCACTGCCAAGACTGTATATCAAATAGTCGATCCAACAGAACGCGAAGTATCGGACGAAACACTGCTACCAACTACCGCATCGAATACTACAACACGTTCGTTTGCGGCTGACGTATTGGAGATGGCACGTAATCGGTTTGACAATTTCTGGAAGAGAAACTCTAAAGATGAAACGGCGTAATTCGACATAAAATTAAAAACCAAAAAAAAAAAAATCTAAGTGTGCGTTAGTATAAGACGTAACAATTGCCTAATCGTCATTTAATCTAATTCTAGCTCGACCTTTGGGAATAGCTCATCTCTGAAACATTAAATGAAGGGTAACACAAATAATCTTCGTGGGTCACGATCAGCTAATGACGTGGCTTACTTAAGATTAAATCGAAATTCACCCGAATTCTCTTAGATTTTTCATTCGTAGCAAAGTCTGTTTTTAAGAATTCGCGTTTGGCCCGATTTATACAGGCTGTTTACGATTACGATGACTACTTCCAAAGGTAGTTATATTTATTAACGATCTTGATCCATGTTAAATGTTTTTTAAAAATATATAAATTGGCGCTTTTTTATGTGGCGTCAATATTTTTTTATTTTCATTGCTAAAAAGATGACCTGGCCTTATTACTAACTGCTTATGTTGTATGCCATCCATATTATACATATAATATACATAAAAATACATGTAGGGTGAAAAAATTTGACAAAAAAAATTATAAGAATACCACATCCCATCCGATGCAACGCCTACTATTTAACTATTTATTATTATTGTTATACATACATATATACATTCATGATTATGATAAGTCCAACAACAAAAAAGGTAACATTTCAAGATATTATGCCGTCTGGCCTACCTAGGGTTTGCTGCTGAGACTGCAGCTACTTCAAGATATAATAAGATCGACTTTTATTGAAATATAACATCTCCGTGGATATATTTTCTGTAGTTGTGTTTGCTTGATACGCCTTTTGTAATTAAAAGAATTGTTTAGTTTTAAACATCGAATGCACCCATGTTCGAAGAGAAACAGAATAGCAACTCGCAGAATTCTGAACCTATTAACTCTGTTTTCTCAACTTGAGCAGAGAAGAGTTGTCTGTAAGGGACGCCACGGAAGGTCTATCGAGGTTGTTTTTATAGGGAATATATTACATGAAACATAGACTTGAGTATGTTGAAATTTTTACCAGATTTTTACAAGCCATTCAATGATAATCAGTTATAATAAGGAGCATAAAAAACGAAATATAAATAAATATAAAAAATTACTTCTATGGTAGTATTAGGAACTAAAAGTTCGTCCTGTATAATTCTTCCGAGGTACTGAAGATTTTAAATGCATTTCAGGCCAATATTGACTAATAATATACAAAAACATCACCGTCCTTTTACATTACATTTTTTTTATTTTGGAACAAAAGAAGAACTCAAGAACATGTTTCATATTAAACCAACTTTCTAGAAATTCTTTTCTGTTAGATGCTCTATACGTTGTACATGTTATTGCAGAGTTTATTAAATTAAATTTGTTTGTGGACGTAGTTCACATTAATTTAAGAAAATGTTTCTTTTAAACCGTAATCAAAAGAAGAAAAATATACACCGTAATTTATTTAAAAATATACAATATTAATCTCATTATTACTAATTAGCGTTAACTACATGTATAGTTATCAGAGAAAATTGTAATAACACTTTAGTAATAAAAGGAAATAATACTAATAAAAGATAAAACATATACATAGTGAATTTTGAACACTCTATATATGTCATAAATATTTAGAAATATTTAAATGTAACCATGCTTAATCCGTTTTCTCAAAAAAAAGGAGAGAAAAACCAATGCTCGCCCACTCCCCCATATTTTACGATGATAAAATTTTGATTCCGTTTAAATAAAATAATGAGGAACCCATAATACTACATACCTATGTATTGAATATAAAACAGTGTTGTAGAAGGTCCCCCTTTTATGACAAATAAGGCACTTACTAATTGTGATTTCATTTTTATTTATTTTATTATTATACTTTATATGGAATTGTATTTATTGTACGTGTTGCATTTGATTTTTAAAAGAATGGAATAGCTTAGGAAATTTTAATTATTTCAATAAATATGATTTATTTTTAAACACTGCATTTCATTTCTCCCCATAATAATTAGTAGAGATGGATCGTCTTGTCGGCGCACAGTAGCGCATCCGGTACGAATTGAGCTGGCGTCTTAATATATTGCAATAATATTCTTTTTAATCCTTAAATTATCGTTTGATAAAATAAGATATTTGGTGAGAAATTCATTGTCATATGAGAGAGAACTTTCACGTATACCAATAAACACTTAGTATTATAGTCTACCTTGTCAGTTTATATCAAATTTGATCGTTGTATGGATGGAGCTTGTCAATCAGAATGAGATAAGAGAGATTATTAATGATTTTAAAAATAGTTACACTATCGGATATGACAATGTATCAAATATTTTAGTCCTGATACGTTTTATATGATGTTATTAGTAATAATTTCTCCGAATGAATTTTTCCTAGCCCAACCTAATCGAAAGTTATAGACCTACTAGTTTGTTAAGCGTGTTTTCAGAACAGAATAACTTTTTCGAAATTCATGATTTATTCAAGAAAACGCAACGTGGCTTTCTCAAAAGACATAGTATAGAAACCGCTATATTTTAATTCGCCCATGAATTGGCAGAATGTCTTGAATGGCGAGTGATGTGCTTCTGGATTTGTCCAGGGCATTGGATAGAAACTTATTTATCAGGACACAAATAGGCGGATATTTCCATTGGCATACCATAAGGGCATATTAGGGCTCTTTCATTATATTTATGAATAATTTGGATGTTCCCATTGATAATTCTTCGTAATAAATTACGCAGACGACATTAGTCTTTTGCGAAAAGGTGAGGTATTCACGGACGTTGTTTTAAGCGGTAATTACGTCATTGATTTGAATAATTTAGGAAAGTTTTTCAGTGTCAAAACATGATTTCTGTAAAGATGAAAATCTCGCAACTGTACCAGCTATATACATCTATGACTGTACAAAATTTATTTTTAGTCATAAAGACTATTTCGACAATTATTTGTTAAAATCGCAGCACAATATTGGACAGGCTACCTCGCCAAAACTGTTAGTTTATGAAAAGATATCCTTTAATAGCTGCATGAGGTTGTACAAACATGTACAAACTGAAGTAAATTAAAAGTAATATTTAAAATTAACTAGCTTTAGAGTACAGACAGTAAGCCAAATTGTCAAAAGACAGTTTTCATTGATCTTCGAACAGAAAGACGATAAAACATGCACAAACAAAATTATTTAACTGAAAATCTACGAACCATTGAAAAAAACATGGCAACCGAGGAGCAGCCGGCGGAAACTTAGGTGCAGGGCTTTGTCATGATTTAGAAAAAGTTATCAACGAACATAATTTTAAACAAGATAAATCTGGTTGCTATTGGAAAGCCCCCCATAAAGATATTCTGGCTTCAGAGCCGCTGAACCGTGTCATTTTATGCAAATCGATCTGCTACTCGTGTATGTTCACTATTCCCCAATGTACCGATTCCAGAAGCCATAGAGTACTTGGTTGAGTTCCTAAAACTCAACAATATCGATGATGTCAAAATTGCAGAATACAAAAAACTAACTTCATTCGGCATGAATCAAAATTGTTTTCAAGTAAAGGGCAAGTGCTATAGGTACGGTCTTTTTGGCCATCTGAAAGGTAAACCGAACATGGAGTAAAGGACGGGAATTTATAAAACTGCATGCAATGACTACGTTAAATTCTATATTGGTCAAACAAAAAGAGCGTTAGGTACCAAATTCAAGGAACACATCAGGTCTTATCGATTTGGTAGATTAGAATCCTCAAGTGTAACACAATACATAAACGAAACCGGGCATAATATTAAATTAGAAAATTTGAAATTGATTAAGAACGTAAGTTTACCGTGAGAATTGGACGCTTATGAAGATATTTACATAAAGAGCTATAAAAATATGATGAATGTTTTGTTTCGTACTACAATAATAAGAGAGCCTTCTGTTTATCTTTTCGTATTTTTCGCATGTCTTAGTTTTAGGGTATATAGGCAAGTTAGATTTAGAGGTTTCTCACATTATTCGGTTGAGAATGAGGATTTGACGTATTCTCGAAACGGCCGCTAAGGATTAATTACATTATTATATACTTTGTTGTTTGCCATACTACTCCACAGTCCTTGCTATCATTATTTATAAACTAGAGACTATATTAAACAACTACACTATATTATAATATAATAAATTAATATATTAATTATATTATATTAATATAATAAATAGTCCGGGACGGCCGTTTCGAGGACACGAATGGTCCTCATCATCAACCGGTGACCGAATGATGTGAGAAAAAACTTTTTCTAAAACTACACATGCATGTACTATCCCTACTTCCTAGAACAGATATTCTTTATAAGTGCCTATTTCTACCTCCTGCACGCCTTGAAGCTAGGACGTGCGAAAAATAACATGCATGAACTATCCCTTCTTCCGAGAAGAAATATGGGTTAAGGTGGTGGAATTTCTTACGTAAAGCCTATGTTGGACTTTCTTAACCCCGGTAGAAACTAATAGTAAGAAATTCGTGAAACTCCCCTTTCACGGCATATCGAAAGGCGTGGGTAAGGTTTTGAAGAGTCAAGATATGAACGTGTGCTTCGGTTCGCGCAACACACTTAAAAATCTTCTCGGTAATCCTAAAGATAAACCGAAAATGGGAGAAAGGTCGGGTATTTATAAAATTGAATGTAGTCACTGTAATAAAGCCTATATTGGTCAAACAAAAAGAGCGATAGAAACTAGATTCAAAGAACATATACGAAATTATCGCTACGGCCGATTGGACGCGTCGAGTGTGGCACAACATATAAATGAAACCGGGCATAGTATTAAATTAGAAGACTTAAAATTGATTAAAAACGTAACGTCGCCGCGGGAATTAGATGCGTACGAGACAGTTTACATAAAAAGTAATAAAAATCTGATGAACAGAGAAAACGGACCGTTGTCGTACTCTGTCCTTTTTGACCTTTTGCAGTAGGCTGGCACTTGTTTATATTTTGGGTCATAAAGAGATCTTCCCGTCCATCTGGCCGTGTTTTTTCGCATGTCGTAGTTTAAGACGCGTAGAGGGTAGAATAGGCACTTGTAAAACAATATTTCTTCTCGGAAGAAGGGATAGTTCATGCATGTTATTTTTCGCACGTCGTAGCTTCAAGGCGTGCAGGGGGTAGAAATAGGCACTTGTAAAGGATATCTGTTCTAAGAAGTAGGGATAGTACATGCATGTTTAGTTTTAGTTTGTTAGTTTAGTTAGTTTGACTACCATTCGTGTCCTCGAAACGACCGTCCCGGACTTTTTATTGTATTATTATATAATAAATTAAACTTGTGTGGTGCGGAGGGTGCCGATACTTACGTGTTGTTTACCATACTACGCCACAGTCCTTGCTATCATTATAGAGACTATACATTTTCCAAATAGTTTTCTTTATCGCAAATTGTACTATCCGCGCGGCTGTGCGCCGGTAATAATTAGTGTAGTGTCGGACTGGTTGCCTATATTACAAAAGGGAGATCGCCGGGATAAGCATATCGAGTTGCATACACTGAATTCCTAAAGACGTGAAAATTATTATCTTAAAAAAAAAGTAATTTTAATTATCGGAGATACCTACGCAAATCTATCTAATCGATGCGAGAGATAATACTTTCTTTTCAACAAATAATAGTGTTTATAAAAGCTTCCGTTTAGATTATGTAGAAAATATTATTTTGCGCAACAAGTAAATAGCACCATAAGCATTCTATTTCGAAAGCCAATTGAATTTAGAATATAGCCAGATATAATTATCAAATAACGATGACTCAGTTCTGAAAATATCCGGTATGTCTACCAGATGTTTGTAATTTTATGGCCCGCATTTAGCGGTTAGAACAGCGCTCGTGTTTCCGTATCTCCGCCTAAATGGTTTTCACTCGAATTTCGAACGCTTTCGGCATCTCCTTTCCGTTTTAGTCGAAGTCGAAGAAAAGAAAAGTCGCTCCTCTGGCGGGATAGGTTTCCCTATTGCCCTTATCGGGTCGAATAGAGATAATCTTGCGCTTCTAATAGGCCGAATTGAATATTCCAGATTTCACGTTGGTGGGGTTGTATTTGAATGCGTTATAGCCGATGTATTAGTCATCTTTACCTTGTTTTGAGTTGCGCATACTCCCTGTATACTACAGAAATGACATCGCAACGCAATGCGGGTATGAACTCACTGAATGAACAGATGACTCATAGCAGCGAAACGAGAATATCTCCCGTTTTTGATATATCAAACATTCGTCTGCGTACGTTTTATTCTACAGAAAATGTTCCAATTGTTACGTATTAATTTGTGTTTATCATCGACATATTTCGTTCTACTCTATCTGTGACATATAAAACAAAACGTTATTAAAAATGATACTATTACCTGTGTAAAATATACTGTGTGACTATATGAATAATTTAGTTCCTGTGTGTGTATATAATCATAAATGTTTATTTATATATTTATATCATCGCTTCGACAACATTAAGACGTAAGTACCAAATTCAGCATAGTTGCGAAAGATTTTCGCATTTTTTCCTATTTTTTTAAAACGTTCGCATGCCGATTTCTTCCAAATCCAGCCCTAAATGCTAACGTATTCGATCTAATACGGATTTAATTAATAAATAATAGGAAAAGTAAAATAAGCATGATGTCATTATCACAATTACTTGTTATATTTTTTAGCCTTATCAGCAGATTATATTTTATGTTTCGTAGGTAAACATACATCACACAATCATCATGTAAACGTTTTAAAATCATAAAAGGAATATTCTTACGAAATTACGAACTGTTTTTGCTCGACTTAGAAACCAAACAATACGATAAAACTAACTCGGATTGCATATACAGGTGGTGCTCGTTTAATTCCTTAAACCGGCTTACAATTAGACGCGAAATACGCGAAATTATCGCCAATTTCCCATTGAATTCTCGATGCTAGTTAAGAAACACGTGTATAATAGCAGGAAATTAAAACGATAACGAAAAGAAACGATGGACGACAATTGCGGATTTTTTTTTTATCTCAAACTGTGGTCCTCAATTTCCCTCTTATCGATACCTTCGTTACGTATATGACGGTAATAATGGTTTTCGATATGAATTCGCGCGTATAAAACGCTGACTAAAAGCTGTTTCATTCTGACGATTTATCTCGAAAACGACGAGAGTAGATCGATGTATTTCTCGGGAAAAAAAGTGTAATTTCTAGAGATACCAGATACGATGTAGGAGTATTTTTAATTGTAATAGAGATATTGTTTATCTGCTAAGTAATATAAACACCGTGCAATAAACGTATTGAAACAAAGAATTGAGATTATGTTTTAGAAATTCATTCCTCATGACGGAGGACGATGAGTTGTTGTTATATTTACCTTTTCATTAGAAGCTGTAGGTTAGGAAAACGGGAACACCTGTATATGCATACAGAAGCGGCATTTTTTTCTAATGTTTATGTGCATTATTTTTAAACCCGTTCTATAAATACGGAGGAATATGAGTAATCGAAGTGCGAGAAAACAAAAGCGGAGGGATTTTTAAAAAGATTTCCTTTCTTATGTTTTGGTTCAGTATTGTCTTGTTTCTAAAACGATAGAGGTTTCTTGGCACTTATGTCAGTTTTCCGTAGCTATTCTAGTAATAGCTTGTGTGACGTCTATTACAACGTGATGTCGGCAGTGTGTCTTGAGCCGTCGGTCGTGCGTTCGAGAGAAGCTTTGAAATTACCGTTAAACAGGAGCCTTAGCGAACCTGGACCACCGCAGAATCCGCCGAATTTATTCTTAAGCCCACCAAAACGTTGCAAGCTGGAGTCGACCAGTGTCAGCCTACCGACCAGTCCTTGCGCTGAAAGTGTTACCTTACAACGGGCACTAACGCTCAGCAAAGTATCAACAATCGATCCCGATGGGTTGAAACAAAGATTGGAGAATTCCAGGCCGGGTCCTAGGCCTTTCATCATCGTCGACTGTCGATCCTTCATATCATACAATATAAGTCACATATCAGGCGCGATTAATATCAATTGCACCGATAGATTTAATAGGAGAAGATTGCAGCAAGGAAAGGCAACGCTCGCCGATCTGGCAACTAGAGAAGGAAAAGAGTTGTTCAAGAAGAGATCGATTAAAGAAGTGTTCGTTTACGATGATAGTACAATGGATAAGGATAGAGTAACGCCTTCACATCCCTTACTTCTGGTCTTATCCTCCTTAGTGGAAGATAGCAGGGAACCGATACTTTTACTGGGTGAGTTTGAAATTTGTAATTATTTCACGCGTACGATTCGAGAACGTTGAAAATTACTAAATCAAAAAAATCCTTAACGCAAAAGTGCTAATTTCTTCGTGCTTTTTAGTAATACATCTCTAATGTATATATAAATACTATGAATCATTCTATATTTATAGATTTTCCTATATCCATGAGCCTCCTTCTCTACAAACTTTAACTTTTACTAGTAACACATGCAACACGTACTCGCCAGATTATAATCCCATTCGAATTTTCATCATAACACCCCGCAACCGGCATATTATGTTTTCTAAATATTCATGTTTAAAAAAACGATCGTGAAAATGCAAAACTTCGCAGTATAAACAGTACACAGAGGCACTGGATGTTGTTGCTTTCACGTTGGTAATTTAATATTATTATAAACCTACAGAATGCTGATTTCAAATCTTCTCGCCTTAGCCTTGCTATGTTACCTAAATCAGCAAGTAATGTTGTGCTTAGTTTCGTTTTTTTCTTCCAGACTTAGATCTTGTTTATAGTCGCCTGCTTTGCGTAGAATATACGATGACGGTTAAACTTATCGATATAGGACCGGTCAAAAATATTCAACGCGCTCGAAAGTCAGCTGTTTACACGAGTAATATCGTTATCTTCATTAAATAGCGCCAATTAGACAAACAAAATAAACAGATATGATTCATAGAGTACGCTGGCAGTTAGGTATGCATCACCCTTTTTCAAACGGGGAGAAATAATCAATATTCCATATTACAATGTTGGCCAATTACGAGTATTTTGTGTATATATTCCTTTTTACTGGAATTCCTTCCCGCCTATATTCCAAATACATGGGTGGCTCGATTAATAAATATCATTTATCATCGTTTCTCAACTTTGATGAATCATTATGTGTAAGAGAAATATTTGAAGAATGATTCCAAATATTCTACGGTTCGCAATCTTACTTGATAGGATATGTGTATGATGTGTACGTTTCTGCACGTTTTATTTCATTGAGTCATTGTCTGCTATGTAGAACGATTACCAATAATAATAACATTGTAATTAGTTTATTCCTAACATGTGTAATCCAACATAAAAGAATGCTAAGTCATCATTTCCAAGAATTTAACTATTTATGTTTTTTAAACGGAACACCCTGTAGTACCTAGGCAAAAGATGATTTCTTTGCTGAATAATTTTGAACAAAAAGTAATCGGAAACAAGTACACCACAACGTAAAAGGAGATGTGCTCTAGAGTTCCCATAAGCCGTCATTTATGCTGCTACAGCCTTACACCTGAAGGCTTTCCGTTTCAAATTTGCACCGTCACTTCCGTTATCTATATTAAACTTTCGCAATTTTGGTCCAGAACTCGTATGACACATCTACTACTCAAGCATGCATACACGATGTTCAATATCCGCAGCACATGATACAAATTCGTTTTTCTCAACGGAGCATCCTGTATAGTATTACTTTCATCAATATTCCCTTTTGAATATGTGAAGATTTTTATTTCTTTTTTTTTTTTAACCGGTCAAGTTTAATTTAATTTAGTTTTATTTTCTTTGCAATTTCCGATGTATTTTTCTTTTAAATAGAGTTGCTAATATTTTGTTGCGGAAAATATTTTTATTTCTTTTTTATAATTAATTATGTTTGGTTAGAAAACATGAATTAAATAACGAAATTTTACATGAAATTAAATTGACTGCAGATAAATATAAAAATGCGTAAAATCAAAGGTAAAAAAATGTATAGAAAATTCTAATAAAACATTAATTAATTAATTATAAGAAATGTATCAATTTAATTAAAAAAGAAATAATAAACCGGAAATCCTATAGGAAGTAAAATCAAAAATCAATATTTGATATTTTTGAAAAATGTGGTTATTTCTTTAACGCCCGATATCATAGACATGTTACAAGCCAGGGGGGTTATTCAAATTTTCTTCGATTGAGTATTTCTTGTAGTCTTTGATAATACATCGAAAACTTCGTTAAATTAATTAGTACCTACAAAAGGGCCGTCACAACCGTTACCACGCTCGATTTATACAATTTCAGTTTTTTTTTTTTTTGTAATGGAACAACCTGAATATTTTTAAAATTCTGAAATACTACAAACTTTTGTTTCGCTAAAAATATTCGTTAAAACTAATGTGTAAATGTTATTATATGTTATGTTTTTGGTATAACTCTTCATCTAGTATCATTAAAAAAAATAAAATAATAAGTCCGTCATATATAACATGCAGTTGCCTAACCAGCAGACATTAATAATAAATATTAATTAAATATCGATTACATTTTAACATAAAATAATGAAAAAACTTTCTGGTTAAATTTCTTACAGCAATGCGTAACAATGTAAAATATTACTCCAGAAATGTGAGTAAATATTGAACAAAATATATAAAAACCACATTGCAGCTCCTCATTTCGAGTAAATATTGAAACTGTATGCATAGATTAAATTTGCCAAATTTTTCAATGAATAGTGTTTCGTCGCAGCACTGTATAGCTTCATATTTAATTTATTAAAGAATAACACATTTTAGGTATAGGAAAATGTTTATAACAAAATTCTAGAACAATTTATCAAATTATTGAAGGGGTTCCATTAAAGAAAATTGAATAGACTCTAATTGATGTAAAAGAAAAAATTCGATAAATTACTGAAAATAATAATAAATATTTAATCGAATAAAATGTGACGTGTTTAAGATATCGGCCCTTAAAGAAACGGCAGCTTTCCGCAAAAATCTCAAATTGTCAATTACTTCAAAAAAATAATAGATCGATGAAAGTTAACGTGAATTGAAAAAAGATATATTGTCTCCGAATATTTTTAATTTAAAAACTTTTTCCTTAAATTACTCGGGCAGTAACGCTAGATCAATCTAAGGAAAGCAAAATGTTAAATAAATTATTTTTATTACGGTATAAGCTTCTGAAGTAATAAAAAAACGAAAGAGCTGTCATGAATTTAGTCATTTTGTAATCGCTGATTACAAAATTACAAAGAAAAGATAATTTTACGTCCTTGTAGGCAATCTTATTTTCATGGTTAGATTCTTATTCCAAAACCCTATTTTCTAGTTCATCACACCCGTCCAATTTTCAAAAATGTATTTGTATAAATATTTCGATTTTTTTCTTTTTTTATTTAACTAGTAACTTCGCAATTTATAATCAATGAGGAAATTGCGCTGCATTAATTAATTAAGGGAAAAAAGACATTGCAATTTTGTTGAACTAATCAACAACAAAGTTAGTAGTAGTAGGATCTCATAATTTCGAACAGGCTACGGATATTTTTGAATCTCACCGTAGACTGGAAAGATTGGAAGAAATTTTATAGGGAAATCTTTTCTCCTAAATATCCAAACAGTGAGGCGATAAAAACTACATATCTACATAAAAAGCAAATAAGTTTACCTTACTCTTAGACGATACAGAGTTATGAGTCACGTTGTAATGTATTCAGGTATAAACCTATTAAAATTTTAAATTTAAACCATGGGTTCGACATAGACATCATTTTAAAATACCCATGTCATGAAATTATTTGAATTATTCGTTCCATCATAATATTCCCAAAAGAATTCGTAATTTCGGCCGAAATAAATGATTCATTTTCGATCCGTTCGTTTCAGTGTGTAATTGCGGTTATAACAATAATAAATTTGCAATAGTAACGCGCCTTCAAAGATATATGTAACTTTTAGTAGTTTACAAATTTCTAGCATATTTCTGATATAACATCATATATATATACATATATACGCTAATGTATTGTAATTTTATACCTACATATACACTTGAAAATCTTTCCGACGTGACTCATCCTAGACCCGATCTACACATTGCAAAATAAAAACATTCGCTGTGTGCTTAAAGGGAACTTTTAAAATCGAATTTCCTTTCAGTTCTTTTCATAAAAAGGAAAATACAGACTTATAGGGGGGCAATTGTACTTGCTTAGAATTTGGAAAATTTTCAGTAATCTCCTCCGCAAAAACTCGTTGAAATGCTTTCTGAGATAACTATATCTCTACTTGTGTCTTTTTGGACTTTTGGTTCTAAAATTGTTGGATGTGACTCAGGCGCTACGAATTCCTCATACAGTAATATTTCAAATATGCCAGAAGTACAATCGAATAGAAAAGAATTTGTACAATCTGTATATTAATTAATGTGGTTGTTATTCATGAATGAATATTTGATAAGAATAGCGAATATGTTAAAAAAAATATAAGCGTCACGGTTCTTATAAAAACAATTCCATTAAAAATAGAGGGTTTCCCATTATCCAGCGTTTGTCAAAGAGTTGATTCCAAGAACGAAACTTATTCAATTTTAATTCCATCGCCTACTACGATTAAACGATTTATAAAAACTTATTTGCAATCAAATCCATAATCGTCCTTACAAGTGGCGTAAGACAGATTCCATAATGAGAATACAAGATATAACAACAGCGGTGATTAGTCACAAATGAGGCATACAGAACAAAATCACAACTTTTCAGAACTCAAAGCAGCTCCGGAAAAGCAAAATGAATCACGTTTCGTGCTTAACATCTCTTGCAAGAGCAAAGTGGAGAACATGATCGTACCTTTCGGCAGACGAACTAACTTTTACGTGAATCTCTGCCGCGTAAACAAAAAAAAACTGCATCTAATTTCTGGAAAACAACGGAGGGTATACAGGAATGACCTTGTTTAACGTGAGTACGATGTGACGTAAACATATATGAATGACGCATCGGGCTGCTTCCCCCACCCATTAAAGGTCGTATCATTAGACAGAAGTGTGTTGTATGTTTAGTACACACTTGCCAATCGTATAACTTTATACAATTTTTTTGAGTTGGACGAACTTCTATGTGCCTAGTGCCTAATTCTGATATTGTTGGTGGATTTTAGTGATATTCTCGGTGGATGTGGTTACGGTTTTAGTTTGTTTTTGGATTATTTGCCAACTAATTATGGGAATAAAGCGGCAAAGTACGTGTTTGGTGCTTAGGTTCATGCCAGTCCAGCAGAATATTAGCAGTAAGGTTTTGTTTACATTTTTATTTAGACAGACTTGAATTTTAAATTATTTAAATTGGAATTTATTTGTTTAAAACGAAATTAATAATCAATGGTTTTCTTTCGGAAAGAGAACGCGCCTAATGGATATGATTCATAGTTATTGATAATTTACATACAATTAACTCTTTAAAAACGAGGTATTATGCGCCGAATAATTTTTTTAGGAAAATCCATTTTCTACGTTGACATTATACAGGATAAAAAAAAACTACATTAAAACTCAGATAAACAGTGAATAAATGTAAGGTGACTAATACATTTTGTTTACATAAACATGTTAGTTACATTGTTATTTTGTAAGAGATGTAGACTAGAAACCTTCTAACTGTTGTTTTTCCCATCTATCGCATTTCACGTCGTTAGAAACAGACGTGGATCTGATGATTCATGGTTTGTTTACAGGAGGTCACAGAGAATTCCATCGAAAACATAAAGAATTATGCGAGGATACCCTAGTTTCCGGTTTACCAATAAAAGGTCTTCCGTCTTCAGCGTCATGTCCCGCGATAGCTGACATAGATTCGCATCCAGCGTCTCGGGTTCTACCTTTCCTCTATCTCGGGAACAGCAGGGACGCCGCCGATCTGACACGGTTACAAGATTTGAGGACCACGTGGGTCCTCAACGTCACCTCACAGCTGCCCGGATACCATGAAGAGTGCGGTATTACGTATAAACAGATACCAGCTTCGGATTCTGGGCAGCAAAACCTTAAACAATACTTTGAGGAGGCCTTTGAATTTATCGGTAAGGAACATTTTTTTCTTTTGAACGACGCTGTATATTATGAAATCATAGATAAAGCCACGATATTTAAAATGTTTATTCCAGTATCTCGTTGTATTACGGGTTATGAGTCAAGCGGCTTGTTATCTTTACCCCGACTATATTTAATGACATTTTGTAATAATTCAATAACAAATTTGAATTTACTGATCCGGGGAGTGAGTCATGTGATCCCAGCGAATTTTTGGTTTGAAAACGATTAAATTTTAACAGAGGGATTGAAATGAGGTCAGTCTGAAGCTCGAAAAAAAGGGGGTTATTCATTTCGTACGGCTGTATTTGTAAAACTGAATCATCGCATGTATATAACATCTGTGATGTATGACTCAAATCTACTATTATTAATACCCTATATATTCAATACAAATTGTTGTGAATCTCTGTTAGGTTGGCCGGCTTTTTTTTTAACGATCGCTAAAAATCTGTTTGAAATAAGGGTGCATACGGTTAGGGAGCCCTCGAGCACATGACGAATATATATGGGTATTTGTGTATAGCAGATTATGTGCCATGGGTAAAAGGACAATGGCCCTCTCCAGTACGTATGTTGTTGATGAGTAAGACCTGGGTGATTCAGAGGCAAGGCCGCTGTGAAGCTGAAGTAAAGACACGAATCATTTATCTGGCTCTTATATACGTTCGCGTTATTGCCTATAATGTCGTATATTAAATACACAAGGACGAAATCTTAAGTTCCTGAACAACTTTTTCTTTTGACAGCCGGTTGCATAAATATGTATATTTTAATTTTAAATCGCACTGCTTCGCTATTTCCTACATCGAAGTCAAATTCAAGAACCAACATATTTGCTTCGGGATAATGCAAATTAATTCTATTTCGAACGAAATAATTTATTTGAATCAGGAAATAGTTAAAACCTAAAATATTTTCGATACCGACAGGTTACAATTAGTATTGGATGGACAAAAATCGTACGAAGTGAAAGTTAACGAATTAATATACAGTACGTTCGATACTTACGCGAGCGAATTCCTTTCTAAATTTAAATAATATTTTCGTACGAACAAAAGGAATTCAAATTTAGAACTTGGGAATATTTTCCGTCTTATTCATCGGGTGTAATTTATTTTTTGCATTATACACATATATGAATCATTCCTAAATTTACTTCTTTTGAAACGTTTCCAACAAACCAAGGACTTGGGTGATTTGTAAAATCCTTTTAAATACGCAGAATTTTCTGTTACAATGTTACTTACCTTTGTCGTTTTTCTTTCTTTTCCAGAAAATGCCAGGAAAAGTGGTTCGAAAGTGTTAGTACATTGTCAAGCAGGTGTATCGCGTAGTGCAACGATAGCGATAGCGTATATAATGAAATATCAACAAATATCACTGGTAGAAGCCTATAAAATGGTTAAAGCTGCCAGACCTATAATATCGCCGAACCTGAACTTTATGGGTCAACTCCTAGAATTAGAAGAAAGTCTGAGAAGCGGTGATCCGCAAAGGAAATCCCCTTGCCATCCATTTCAATGGACCCACCAGTCCAATGACGAGGTCTCACAGGGTTGTAGTGTTTGAGAGAATGCATATGAACGCAAACTGTTTTAATTTCACTCAGTGTTTAACACGGAAAGATTTTTTTTGATATCATTAAAGAAAATATATAATATATATATAGTAATATGTTCACTATTCATGTGAGTTATTCTAGTCTATGAAACGGAAATGAGGCTGTGCCATAAGAGCGGTGAAAAATTCTCGGAGTTCGATCGATTGAATTGGCAAAGCTCATTGGAGAAACGAGTCAATGAAAAAAAAAATATCATCAGAACTTTTACACTACCCTCCAATTTCTTTTCGGTATCGTTCTTTGTTTTTTTTTATTTGTTCCCTTTATTTTTAATTTGTTGCAGCTCTTAATCGACGGTAAATTAAGTAGATAAAACTGATGTTCTTTTTAAATTAGAGGTGTGGCGACCATTTTAGTTGTATCTCAATGTCTACCTTTTAAAAGATAAAGTAATAAAGAAAATATTTGAAAACGGAAAAAAGAGACAGACACGCGATGGTAAAAAAATAATTATAGTAAGTGTAGGAATATTGACTGTTATTATGAAGTATATATTTATTAATTTTTATTGAATTTTGTCATTTTTTGACAAATTGTATATATAATATTTAATTAAATTTATTATTATTGAAGATTACACCGACTTTATTGTTTCCCAATTCTATCCCGTTCCGGATTAAGGGAGAGGGGGACTTTGTTTTATCGCGTTATTTTAAAATACGCCATTTTTTCCCATATCGAATATATTCTACTCTCTTTTTATTTTTTTGTTGAATTACAGCACAATAACAAACATCTCACAAAAATAGACACATTTGATAAACAATGATACGTACCAGAGGTTGTGCTTAGTGATGTGGTTAAATAGGCAAATAATTAAAAGAAAATCATATGCCTTCACAGCACACCATTAAACAATAAATCTTGTACAATGTATCATGATTTTTTTTTGTTTGAGAAAGGAATGTATACAAAAATTTCACTAATCTAAAAATATTTTATATATATCCTCCCTTCTTTCAAATTAAGAGAAATTACATTAATAAAAAAAATCTTTTCCACTTCGTGTAAGTTTCTGGAGTTAATTACTATCTTATAAACGCTTATAAATCTAAAAATAGAGGCACCTCATAATAGATTTATGAAACGTATAAATAAAAAATATTCAGACAAGCTCAACATAACATTATACAGCGTGTTCAGTTTTCGCTGCGCACCGTACACCATACGTGGTATTTTTAACGGAACACTCCTCATATAGTTTGGAATTCATATCAACTTTAATAATTTGAGATTTTCGCAAAAAAACCGTTCGTTTTTTGATGACTTACACGCCTAAACGGTGATTCAACTCAATTGAGTCAGACAATTTCCCCATGAACATTTGATGCAACATGATATGGAGTACTTTGTATTTTGTTGAACATTTACTAACATTTTTGTGTAATGTCCACGTTATGTATCGCCTTAAGAAATTAAATCAGAATTTTTAGCAAAATTGCGAAATTTTTAAGCAACTTTTATTACTGCTGAACAAACTTAGTTTTATAGTCAACATTTGTCTGCTTACCGTATCTATGCGTGCTTGTTAACTTGATAGATAATACACGCAGAAAGATAACTTTTACAAATAAATCGTTGTTATAAGACATAAAAATAGAAAAATATCCTGATAATTCGGGCTATAATTTATATCAAGTGCATGAAGATGCAACTTGTATGGATCAAAAGCAAACTTAGTCTTGTGTTAGCGATACTTGACGCAAATATGTACCTCAGAAGAACAGAAATCTCAACATGGGTACCACCCAATCGAAAGAAGAAAAATAATAGCTCATAGCTGGAAATACCGTTGGTACAACGAAGTTAGTAACCGCGACCACCAAAATTCTAGGTCGATAAATCTGTTCTTTCGAAACTAATATTAAGCATGAACGGCGTGAGTATGTTACACACAGCTAACATATAGAACAAAACAATTATTTCTTCACAAATTGTGAAGCAATTAATGAATTAATTGACAGAAGCGAAGAGGTAATTATGAACAGAATTGCAGGTTCCACATTTTAAAATGAGTAAACAAAGTATTAGATCTAATAAATAAATAAAGAAAAGGATTGTATGTACCGTTGATATTAGTTGTACGGAAATATGTATCATCAACCTCCTAAGAGGAAGGCTGCTGACCCACGTTTCGACATCGAGTCCGATTCTTCAGTGGAAGGGGACCGGTTGATCTCCGGTAGGCCCTCCTTCTCCCGTGCTTCCAATGTTAAAGAAGTTACCTTCTCAACCTTTGATGGGAACCGGCCATGAGGTATTATCGGCCCACCCGTGCTATAAGCCTAAACAACGGGGATGCCCGGGCTAAAAAAACCTACCCAAATCGCGCCGACGGGATGTTCGTTACCCAGAAACCTGGGATTGAGTCAAACCACGACGGCTATCTTCAGGCCCATTAGGATAAAACCAAAGGATTCCCCAACCAACCGGGACACGGTCGGTGCAGTTAAGCTGCCTCCTCCCCTATGTATATCTACATAGGGGAGGAGCCCCTGCTACGCCCGTTACTCTGAAACCAGAGATTCGGTAGTACAGCAGGGCTTTATGGGTAAACACTGAACCAATATTAGTTGTACAGAAGAAAACTGATTTCCAAGGAAAAAACAATGGAGAACTATTATTGATTAGAGACGTATAAACGATAACAAAAGATGATTGTTTTCCTTTATCAAACATGACGGAAATTCACTTTCAGAAGCATTTTATTTTACACACGTACAATTAGATCTCTCAAGTTGAATTAAATCGTCTCAGTAGAAAATATACAGCTTTCACAAGTAAAAGTCAATTTCAAATGAATAGACACCCGATGGGATTAAAAACTAGTCTTACCTCATTTTCAAGGATTATGACAATATCAGGATTAAACTTTGAGTTATGAGTTGTCTATCTCGATGATCTTATCGTATTTAGAAATAACTCGCAAAAACATAATCAACATTTAATAAAGCTACTTAACAGACTTCCTCAGGTTAATTTCAAGTTGAACCCAATAAAATGTGAGTTTTTAAAGAAAAAGATACACAATCTCCTCAGAGAGTATTTCTCCAAATAAAAATAAAATTACCACTATTCAAAATCACTCGACTCCTAAAAATGCGTTTACGCAAACTATTATCGTTAATTTGTTCCAAATTTTGGTTAAAATTTCAATTGAATTTGAAATGAGAGTTGTCAAAAATCGTTCAAAAGAAAACATTAAGTCAAATTATTTTAAAACATTACAACTCAATTGAATAAAATTTGAATCACCGTATAAGGCGTTTAAGAAGATATCAGGTATTAAAAATTTCTCAAAAATCACAAATTATTTCAAAAACTAAGATAGACAGGTATAGAAAATATCGAAGATGAGAGACACCCAAAGACGTAATAATATACAGGATGTTCCGTTAAAAAAAATTAAACTTGTATCGTCCGCTGCGGAAACTGAACATCCTGAATACTTAAATATAATTTTATGTTTTCTTTAAATTCCTCAGAAAAAGAATTGTTTTCCGACCACGTACTAAATGGAAAATGTATCACTTCCATACATTGCCGGAATAAATAAAAATAAATATAAGGGTGATAAGTAAGGTAAAACATTTTATTCAAAATAAATCAAAAAAATACATCTTTTCTCGTAGAGTTCGGTTTTAAAACAGAGTTCGAATAAACGGAACCGTCTTTACATATATATAATTAGCAACAATCGATAATCCAAAACTCTACTTATATTTTCTTTTAAACATTTCTCTTGTTAAAAAATAAATAGCTCGCTTTAGGTGACTAAATTTAACGCAAATTAAATATAAAAAGTGTTTAGTATTTAATGTCTTGTAAGTATATTAAGTAGAAAACGAACTACGAAGGTTAAGATTTTTTTTAAGTATCTCAAATTTATCTTTAGCAGAAATATTTAGTTACCTTAAGCGAACTACAACAATAACCCTAGAGATATCAAGTATATTTTCTACACGTATAACATGGAGCAACATTTATAACAAATTGAAAAATATAATTACGGCAATCATACTCGTTTATTCTGTCGTTTTGTGTAGGACATTGGTGAAGAACCCCTACGTTTTTACGTTAACAAAATCTAAGAGTGGTTTGTTCTTTTCTTTTTTTTAATTTTATTTGTATGTATAATAATATAAATTTCTCTTTCTTTTTTATTTAATTTTTTTTCTTCGCTATATAAAAATATACAAAACAAATATTTATACATGATAGTATTTTTTCTGTTAAGTGCGTTACTTAAGATGCATACAGGATGTCCCGAAATCCGATTTAACGGAAAGGAACTTAAGGAGAGAACCCTGCATTTAACCATTGTCTGTAATCTTAACAATAGAAATCGTAAAACGATATTCACACAGTTATATGATGGCTTCAAAATAATTCGTGGGGCTTTTATAGCCTTCTAATTTGGATAATATATTGACAATTCTTCTAACTAGGTGAATGATCATTTTTTTGTAATATATAATACAATGTTCCAATGAAAAATATATAAAACGTAATCAAAACAGTTACATATAATAAAAATCGCAAATAAGATTTTTTAAAGTTGGTAAAATAGACCTAAATACACAAAAATAGAATATAATACAATACCAAAATATAAAAGAAGGTAAGGGTAAGTATTCGATAGCCCAAACGAACGAGCAACAATTAGTATCAGCCAATTACAATTGAGTATACGTTTGGTATAGCGAATCGCATGGGACTGTTTTAAATCGATTTAAAATTGGTTAATTGACCTTTTATAGGGCAGTGCTCAATAAATCGGCCACCTCGTTTCCAACGCTCTCGGTTGGTTTTATTGGTGGAGTAATTAATCCAGCTAACTCAGTTAAAAAAGATGAAAGGTGAAACACACTTCCTTTGAAACAATTTCTTTTGAAATAAATAATAAATCTCAATCAACGTTTTACTAAAATACAGTATAGCTGCAGATTCTCTCGTTTTTTTAATTACCAAGAATGCAGAATAATGCAATTTGTTTTCTAGAAATGGACGGGGAATCGAGCGCTTGCAGACCACACGAACGAAAATCTGTCGCTCGTTCACTCGGTTTTTCGAAAACCTAGCTTCAGACTCATTGATATTAGTTTAGAATATTCAGGCGATGGAAAAATGGAGATTCACATTATTAAACAGCAAGTAAAACAATGAATCTTATCGTTCGAAAGGAAATGTCAATTGACAAAATTTACCTTCTTTAAGTTCGCGAATAGACACAGGATGTTTTGACTTCTGCTAGTCCAAACGCCCTGCATATAGACATTAATAAAACAAGATAGTTTGTTAAATGCAAAGTACATGTGCATCGGTATAAGTTTACGAATTTTTCATGGAGCAAAACCAAAAAACAAAGTTCTCATTCAATCAAAATGAGTTTTTAGAACTTTTTACTTATAGGTAGACTTAGTTTTGCACATGGTTTAACATCTGTCTCATTGTTTGCCCCTTGCGTATGCGACCTCCGTAGTACTTTCACCGATCTCGGGCTGTTAGTCTTATCTTTTTCCATCGTTAAAGATCTTTTCCCGCGCTTTATAGTTTTTATATCTTTTTTATCACCGTTATAGGTCTCTAGATTCTTAACGATGTTCTGTTCAACAATCCAGCCGTTCTCTTTCTTTTTCTGTACCACCTTGGGCTTACCATTAATTGTCGTAACGGTAGTACCTTTGATGATAGCCGGCTTTCTTAAATTTGACCTCCTTGTCGTTATGGCTCCGACCTGTGCTGTTTCGTCGGCTTCGATTCTGTTCCAAAATTTTGATGCTTTTAATATTGATTATCTCGAACAACTAACTACAGTATAGCGTTTTTTGTATTTCCGGTAAAAAAGCTTCCTTTAATACTTACAGCATTTGGTTAGTTCAGATCGTTTTTTTTGATATAAAGTGTAATTGTGAGTTTAATATTTTACGTTTTAAGGTGAAAAACATTGTATTTTTTGTTGTATCCCTTTTTTGCGAGTGTATACAATGACAGAGTTTTTGATTATTGAAAAGGTTTACATCTTTCTGTAACAATATTTATTTGAGTTTATTCGAATGGTAAAATGCGAAAGTCGCCTGTATTTTTTGTTTCATTTGATCTTTTGTTAGGAATGGTAAGCGATACTTTAATTCTAATCGAGATAGGTAACAATAGTAATCTAGTAGATAATATAGCAATCATGCACATGGACCATGCAATAAAACAAAACAAAGGATGGTTTTACGAAGAAGTAAAAAAAAGCATGTTTACTTTAAGCGTGTTCAGTATAAATATACTCATACCTCTTGGCTAACACCCTAGAATGAGATGATTGTGGCGTTTTTATCCCTGGCGCTATGACTTTGCCAGTGCGAATTAAAGAAGTGGCCTCTAATGAATTGACAACAACCCTTGAACGATGAAGTTTTCTTTCGCTAAAAGTTATAGGCGTGAAATCGAGACTCTCCTCTTACCGCGCATGTCTCACCTTGTATTGGTTGAAGTTTGACATTGGCGCCTCGCTTTGATCTCATTCAATTTATCGCCTTGCGATATACTGCTCTCAGAGTCTTCATTTGTATCATCCTTATCGTTTAATTTCATTGTGTCCACCTTTTTCAATATTCGAGTTACTTTGTCATTTATTTTGATCTCTTTAGGTTTATTTTCAATTGTTTCAGAAGTTACTTCACTGTAGATTCCGAATTTGTGCTTAATCGGAGTTGTGATGCTTTTCCTTTTACGATACAATTCGCCATCTTTCCACATTTGTGCTTGTTTGCTGTAAATTGGATTTAAATAATTGCGATACTTCTAATTTGGGTAAAACTTACCCTTCCAGCCATACTTGTTGATGTCCAATTACAGATCCTGGTCTACACATTCTTATCCAAGCTATAGCTTCGTGTGCCGTGAATTGGTAATGTTTCATTAGGAAGCAACCAATCAAAGTCCCTGTTCGTCCCAACCCAGCTGGAAAGGAAATGAAATTAGTCAGTTCCCCAAAAGCTTCTATGGTGTTTTCTACCTTTGCAATGCACGGCTATAGCACCTTCCACTTTCTCACAGATATTTAGGAATTCACTTAATATCTCATCCGTTGGCGTGCTGCCATCAACAAAATACAAATCATAGTGACAAAAGCCCGCGTTAACAAACTTATTCGAATCATACGCTTTCTTGTTCAAGCGTATGATGCACGTGATATTGTTCTTTTGGAAATACTTGAAGTAAAACTCTGGGGTATGTATTGGGTAGCCATTAAAGTACTTAGTTTTATCCTGAGGACCGCAGAAACCAACAAACTTAGCAGGTACGATCCAATTTAAGTCACCATTTTCAACCTTCTGTAATTCGAAGCAGTTTTTGTAACTCCGTTTAAGACGGCTAAGTGTGCTTTAAGATAATGTTACACGACTAATTTTTACCTCATAATATTCATATTCGACGTGATTAAAAGCGGAAAAATCAAAAAAACCCAAGTTAAAAGCTTTATAGATCCCATTCAAGCAGTCCAGCAAAGAAATAGTGTACGCTTCACCCAAGGACGCGTCCCTAAAATCTATGTACTTCATCTTGTTATTCTGGGAAAGGGCGCTGAAAGCTTTAATAGGATCGTAATTCAAATAAATAATCTAAAAAAACATAAATTAGAAAGGCTTAGTCTACAAGTAACGCCGAAATGATTCATACAGAATAACTGCCTATTAAACAAGCTGCATTAACTCTATTTTCTTGATCACTGGTCGTTGCATGGACAATACGTTTGTTCGCAAGAGATGCACAGTTTAGCTTCTTATTCAATTTCATGCAGTAATGATATAACATCGATATATTTAATGGACCAAAATCACTATAAAAGTTTTCATAAACAAGCGTATATTCAGTATAGAAATAATCTACGGTTGGCATTGATTTTGGCCAGTCTTTTGGGCCGAGCGTCACAAAATATAACCGATCTAAAAAGATTACCGGATTAGCGTTAAAAATTAATTTCAAAGGTCTGTCAACATCTGAAAATCTTACCTTTAATGAATTCAGATGCGTTGATCAATATATCGTTCCAATCTTCCATATTTAAGGTTAAGGATTTTGTTGATCAAACTAAACTCTTATTTTTCTTCGTATTCTTCTGCGTGAAACACGTTGAAGATTATCGGAACATTACTAAACGTAACATTACTTTATTTGTTTATAATCGAGGCTGCATGTAGGTGTATAAATGTATGGGCAGACCTATATTCATACTACAAATACACCTATTACGTTATGTATATTTCGAAGATACACAAAAATATAAAACGTATAACTGAGGCGATTTCTTACTATTTACCACTATGACACATCATTAAAATCGGTTAAATTATGAACTGTTCACGTTAACAACAAGTCCTGTATATTTTTTAAGACGTTATAAATTATTTTTGATGCAATTTGATCCATTTATAACGAAGAAAACACAATACATATGAAACCGAACACTGCTCCGGTCGGAGATAACAGTAGAGTTGGGTAAATGTTATTAAAAAAGGACCCTGCTAGACTCATCTATCGAGTTTATCCCCAACTAATGTACTGGCGGAATAGTCAAATTCAAAAGCTACAAAATTTAAACAGAACTCTCAAAAATTTTCCATCCATTATTACGTTTTAATTTGATAAGAAACTATGTTCCATGATAAAAAGAAGATACGTATGTGTATGAAAATGGTATTTAATGCGGTCTGCTCTAAATATCAAATAAATAATTGCCCCATAGGAGAATATCCGGAAGGAAAATAATGAAGCATATTAAGATAATCAAAAATATATTAATATGTTTCTTGCTTATTCATTTCTTGTCACATAATATAACATTAATAACAAATAAATAAAACCAATACAGTGTTCTTACCTCAAAAAAACCAACGACCGGAATCGAAGCAATATAAAAAATAAATATACAACAAAAGATAATGCAAAAAACCATCCAACAAACAAATAAAAGCTCTGGATGAAAATGGACGAAAAAAAGCAACCTGCAAATATCCAAAGAGCACCTGTTGATTCTCACACGCGCTGTATTATTGATAGCGATAGGCGACATCTAACGAATTTATCTCCATTTAAAAGCAGAGACTCGAACCAGATTTCTTCTCCAATTAAAGAGAACAGCGCATGATTAAGGCGGGGAATCTAAATTCCAACGTTGCCGAACATAAGTGGTGTCTAAATACGTTACAACAGGGGATTTTTTCAATTGAGGAAACAATTGAAAAAATCGCCTACTACAAATGTAGTCTTTGTTTCAGGTAGGAACGCTTACTAACGCTAATTTAAATTTTAAGTTGTATCTTCAATAATTTTTGTATTATTGACCTATTATTGACCCGGGTACAACCTCCTCAGATAAATTTCACGATTTTTAAATACTCCTTAATATTTTAGAAACTATAACACATACACTGCCGTTCAGTGAAGTTCGGTCATACAATAAAAATCTATTATATCACACTGTATTAATACATAAAACACAATTAACATTAACACAATTATTAATACATAAAATTAGAAAAATATTAAGCATACACTCTTTTCTAAGGGATTAAAGCCATAAATTATTATGTAAAGTAGAAATATTGCGACAACCACAATAAAGTCCCTTTTATTATCATTCCAAGAATTTCTCGGAAGTACCGATCTTTTGAAACGGGTCGTTTGGGGATTATTAACGAACAATACATTTAGGAAATATACCGCAGTATCAATCTTGTTTATTTATCACGGGCTTCATTTTACTGCGAAATTTTGTGCGAAAGTTTTAAGAAAATTTACTTCAAAATGGCACGTGGCAAGCCTACCAGTGTAGAAAAGCGTTCACGCATTATTACGCTGTTTGAAGAAGGATATTCGGGACGACAAATTGCTGAAAAAATAAATATGAGAAGTTCAACAGTAAATGACATCATAAAGCGATATCGGACAACTGGAACTATAAAAAATCGTGTTCGTCCTGGAGCATCTAGGAAAACAACCAAAGCTGAATATTTGAGAATTGTATTATTAAGCAAGCGCAATAGAAAATTAACAGCGCCACAAATAGCAGCCGAAGTCAATCGCGGCCGTGAAGAACAAGTTTCGGCGAGTACGGTAAAACGTCGACTTCAACAAGCGGACCTTCATGGACGCATTGCCATTCGAAAACCCTTATTACGTCGGGGCAACAGAGCAAAACGGCTACAGTGGGCCCGTTCTCATCTAGATTGGTCGTTAGATAATTGGAAACACGTGCTTTGGAGTGACGAGTCAAAGTTTGAGGTTTTTGGGCAAAATCGACGAATTTATGTCCGAAGATCTAAAACCGAAAAGTGATCCCGAACTGCATTGTGCCTACAGTGAAGCAAGGGCGTAGTTCTGTGTTAGTGTGGGGATGTTTCTCCTTCGCTGGGACGGGAGATTTATGCAGAGTGCAGGTCGTAATGAGGAAGGAAAATTATTTTGCAATACTCCAGAATCATGCAGTGCCATCAGGATTGCGTATAATAGGCCGTAACTTTACATTCATGCATGACAACGACCCAAAACACACTGCGTTAGTGTGTAAGAACTATCTAAAGGAGCAAGAAGAACAGCACACCCTGAAAGTAACGACATGGCCCCCACAAAGCCCAGATTTGAACCCGATAGAGTTGTTGTGGGATGAACTGGACAGGAGGATCCGAAAAATATGCCCAACTTCACAAGAACATCTACGGAATATTCTGCAACATGAATGGATTAATATTCCACAATCCCTTTTAACAAAACTTATCGAAAGAATGCCTAGAATAGTTCGAGCGGTGCTTAACAGCAAAGGATGAAAAAAAAATATAATGTTGAGTATGTAATATTAGGCCAGAATAACGTTTTATTTATTTATTTTTGTCTTTTTTACCTGTACATACAATAAAATTGCATTTTGTTTTTAGTTTCGTTTGTTTCTATAACCTTTTCATGTTTTTTACCAACCGACCGAACTTCTCTGAACGGCGGTGTACATTTTTTTAGAACATCATGTAAGTTATTTATGTATTATATCTTTTACACAAAAAACTGACTCGAAATTGAAAGTCGATTTTCAACTACTCGGCCTTGAGGATTTTTTACCATTCACAGAATCTCGTGCATTTCTCGTCATCCATGGCCGCTACTTTTATTCCGGTACCTGGCTTATTAAAAAAAAATTAATTCAATTTAGCTCGTTATAAATTCTTATTCAGGTTTTTGTGGTATTAGTTGGTGAGGCGTGATTAAATTAAAAAAATGGGAAAAAGGGCTACCCCTTGTATACATTTTACGATTTTTTTTAAGTGACCATTTAAATAAATTTTGACGCAATAAATATGATTATTTACCTAACATTATATCTTCAATGATTTCCTAAACCAAAATCATAGATTCTTTATGTTTATTAAGCACAGCAGAATAATAACTCAGGTAGTTAACTCTGAGAATTTTTCTAGATAGTAAAGATGAATTGGTATGAATAGACTTTTATTCGTCTTTAATATTACATTCTTCACAAGCAATTAATTTAAATAAAGCTTAACAATAATTCCAAGCTGTTATGATTTTAGTTTATGTGCTGATGTGTACATATAGTAATACAAAAACATGAACAATATTTGGTCTACATTTGCAGTGTTTTAGTTTAAAAAGACACTTTGTTATAACTTTATTTTATCTATTCTTATCTTATTATAGTAAGCAAGGAATATTTCTTTTTGATCTATAAATTTTTTTCTCATGTAAATGAATCAAAATATATAATAGAACTTTTAATTATATATCATTCTTTACTCTTATATTCTTTTTCTACAATAGCTTATCGAACCATAAGCCTCTGTTTCTAGAGTTAAATCTACTAAAAAATATACAATACTATATTGACTAGAGTAAGAAAAATATAAAAAAATTATATTATAGCAATACAATAATTAATTTCGGGCATACTTCAACATGGTTTCAATGTAATTGTCAACGTTTACTTCTTCTTGATTTTGGGAGAGGTGGACTGGAAAACGCTTGATGCTGACATTAAATTTTCAATATACTGACCTAACACTTGATTCTCAGATCTTAGCTTTAAATTTTCCTCCTTTACACTGTCAACGCGTTGAGATAAATCATCTAGGGTGTTTTGTAATTCGAGTACTTGAGATATTAGTCGTGCCTTTTCTTCCTGTTCATCGGGACTAGAATCGGGCTCTAGACTATGGTGCTGAGGGCTTGAACTACCATTCGTAAAGGTAGATTGTATAGAATCCATGCTTCTACCATGAATCATACTGGACGAATTAGCCTCTGACAATGAGGTTTGTTCAGTTTCATCGAAGATAATCACTAGAATAAGAACAATTATTATTAATCCAAAACATGCTTTTTCTATGAAATTTACCTTGAGGATCATCATCGGCTAGCGGAATATTATTTATATCGTCTTGTAATTTAGTTCCGGCCATTTCTCTCCTGTTGTAATTGAAAATTACAAGCAACTAAAGCAAAATATGATAGACATTTGACAACTTGTCAAGATTATTGATATTTGTTTCCTAGTCAACCGGCTTGTAATATTTCTTTAGCTAGCATCAAAGCTCGTATCTAATTTCAACTTTATTTAAAGTCAATTTAGTCTGAAAATAGGGAAAAAATAATGACAAATCCTATTGATTTGTACGAATACTTGTACAAACTCTTGGATATAGATCCCTACTACTTCGCCCTTACAGCGACACCTATTGGATTTATAAGTAAATGTTATGGATATGAATAATGTAAGGATTCAAATCTACCGCCTTTAAGAATTACCCGAATCCCGACGGATTGACCGGTAGGTTTGGCAACGCTGTTAAATCTTCAATTACAAAGAGAAAGTCGGCAGTGAAATATAGGTTAGGATATCGATTTAAAATTCGTTTTGCTGGAAATTTAAAAGCAAAGTTAAATAAGAAATGTCTCTCCTGAGGTCTGTCGGCAAAAAACATATTGATGTCTTAACCTTATGGTAAGCTACAGCTCTGAAATTATTGCTGAAAAATATCCACCATTACATAACTGAATATTACAGGCTTGGTTCAGCTGGTTGTTATTGTGCAGGAGCAGGAGTTGCGGTTACTTATTTCACAGATTGGAAATTAATTTTGCAATATTTACCGTATTATAATGGTAAATTTCCACCCGAAGAAAGTAGTTAAAGTAAATGTATTTCTTGTATACTAGTAATGTTTATTAAATAAAATATATATTAACGATCTACATTTTATAGAAACCTACGAATCCTTTTCTTTATTTTCTTTTTCATATAACAATGATGCGTAGCTTTCAGCTTCTGACAGTCTTCTCTTTTTTGCCCAGGGTTGGTAATAATTTTTGTAAGCTATGAAAAATGAAGCGGTGAATCCGAAAACTGTTGCAACTAATAGCATAGGATTCCCTCGTTGTTTACTTGTCCAAGCTTTATATGCAGACATTCTAAAAGCTAACATTTGTTGCTATACAACGTAATCATTTTATAAAGTTTTTACCTTTTATATGCTAAAATTAATATATTTTTTTCACTTCGGCTTCTTTAGATTGTTGCTCGGCTTGATATTGTTGAAACAAAGGCTTCCAAATGTAAATTCCCCCTAATACTCCAATCACACATGCAACTCCTATTTGCGTACCAGTTAGACCTCTAATTCTCTTAATTCTCATTACAAATATTGAGAAATTTCTTTTTTATCGGTTTATTACTTATCTTTATCGTTATTTTGTTTCGGTATAAATAACGGTTTACCAAAGTAGAATGCGAAATGTAATGTTACAGCTGTGGCTATAAGTAATTTAAACATGTGATTTCTTTGCATTGCACATTTAAGAAACAAACATCCAACGATTACCAACTCAACTAATGGCCTTCAGATAAATCCGAACCTGTATTTTTCCGTATTGCCGTTTATCTAATTCCAGGTATAGAAAAAGCCAAAGATATGCATTGGGTATTTAATAATTTATCTTATTTGTTCCTTAAGTATATTACATAACACACGTACACAATTAGTATAGATCACACTTTATACACAAAATAAAATATAGCTACTGGTATTTATTTTTAATTTCTTGTATTTTCTGTAATCCAGTCGATGTACTCAGTAACTCTGGTGTAGACACCAGGATATCCCGGTTCTCCACATTTATTTCCAAAAGAAACGACTCCAATTTGGATCCATCTAGTATCCCAATGCATCATCAAAGGTCCTCCAGAATCTCCCTATTCAAATTCATTTATATAAGATGAAATAAACAGAACCCTTATAGGAACCCCCCCGTAATCCGCTTAAAAAAACTTCGTATTGATTGACCTTCCAGGACCGAATTCAGTGTTATCTTCCCTCTCCCCCTCTAAATCTCATAATAATTTCGCTTTCGTTTCTTATTCCTGGTCATACAAAATGTCAACCCTAATTGTAATTAAAAAGCAATAAATTTAAAACCCTTCTTGGCAACCCGAAAGATAAACCGAACATGGAGGAAAGATCGGGAATTTATAAAATCGCATGCAGCGACTGTGACAATGCCTGTATTGGTCAAACGAAAAGAGCGATAGACACAAGATTCGAGGAGCACATCAGCTCTTATCGATTGGGTAGATTAGAACCGTCAACTGTAGCACGACACGTAAACGAAATCGGGCATAATATTAAATTAGAAAACTTGAAATTGATTAAGGGCGTAATTTCGGCGCGGGATTTAAACGTTTACGAAACTATTTACATAAGAAGCAACATAAATTTGATGTTTCTATTCATCAAACGGACCGTTGTCGTACTTAGTTCTATTTGATTTACTGGGGTAAGGCTGCACATGTTTTATATTTCGTACTACAATGACAAGAGAGCCTTCCGTCTATCTTTGCATATTTCTTCGTATGTCTTAGTTTTAGGGTACGTAGGCGGTAAAAGTAGGTACTTTTTCTCGAAAATAGGGATAGAACAGGCATGTTAGATTTAGAGGTTTCTCACATCATTCGGTCACCGGTTGAGAATGAGGATCCCACGCATCCTCGAAACGGTCGTCCCGAATTAATTAATTAATCTTTTGTGCTAATTCTTTTGTTGAGCCACACTCCTTGCTATCATTAACGATCATCCAACCACAGTCTTCACATATTTTCTTTCACTAATTGTATATATACGCTAATAATTTGTAACCTTTATAACTTCAGGAATATCGTTGTATTCAAAAAAGATACAAATTAACATAGTTTCTCGCTGATGTTTATGAACCATTTTTTAAGCGAATTACAAGGGTACCATGTGCCGTCCTTTTATATAAAAAAATAAACGTTATATTTTATAATTTATTTTTAAATTATTATTACCTGACAAGCATCTATACCACCTTCTGCGTATCCAGCACATATAAAATTTGTCGTAATAGGCTGAAAATAGGCTTGATCACAGGCTTCATTCCTCCAAATTGGTAGCACAGCTTCCCTTTGTGCAGTACTTTCCTTACCACTGTAATATGTACTTCCCCAACCAACTACGGTTGCTCTGCTATCGGCGAATTTCTCGTTTTTCAATTTTGGCGGAGGTAAACAAAGAGGAATTACGTATTTGGTTTTTCTCACCGGTCTATCCAGGACCAAAACTGCGATGTCGTTGTAGAATCCTACCCTACTAAATTTGTTATGCGCTCTGATCTCTTTAACCCTATAAGTAGCTGGACTAGAAGGTTCGTCATCTCGCTTCAAATCCACGTCTCCTAGTCGAACTGTGAATTGGTGCGGTGCAAATCTATTTTCACCTTCAGAAATTAGAATTAAAGTCATTTTAAACATTGTAAGACTTACGGTTTTTGCTTGAAATCTATAGTGCAATGAGCTGCCGTCAAGATATGCTTGGTGGAAATTAAAGAACCGCCACACCAAAATTCAGATCTTCTCACTCCATGCAGGAATATCGCCGCCATCCATGGCCATTTCCCTGAAGGAGCTTCTTCCCCACCGACTACTCTAAATCCAGCATTTTCTGGTTGGCCACAATCTTAAAAAGGAAAAACTTTGATGTGTACTTTATGGTTTTTAAAGTATATTACCTTCTGGATCCACTATATTTCCTAGAAGTGGTAAGTTCGGTGGAATCGTAACTGGAATTGAGACTGTAGCTGTGGGCGGTCTGTACGTAGTTGTGGCTGAAGTTAAAAACGTGGGAGCTCTAGTTGTGGATGGTGTTAGTAAGTTTAAATTTGATATCTCATCCGTTCCCAAAGAATCTAATAAATTCGACCTTTTAGGGCAACAAACTCCTGGTATAAATAAGCTTTTAAAACACAGAGATTCACGGAGGTTTCTTAAATTCAAAAGCAATTGAGGGCAATCACTAAGATCATCACAGTAGCCTTCTAACCCATCCGGAGTCGTACAACCTATTCCATAACTGCTTTCCGTGGTAGTCCTTGATAATATTGGGGATGAAGTTGTGGTTGTATGGACTGGCAGAGCTTCCCTTACTAATGGTGCGATAGTATCAGTTACATTTCGTCCTAATACTTTTTCACTTAAAGTATATATGGCATCTGGTATATCCTCTGGGATTCCCGGACCTTCTCCCCTTGTCATGTTAACTAGGTATCTCCCAACGGTATTTAGAGCACCCAATGTTTCCGATATCGTTACCAAAGTATCCGGTCTTAAATATCTGCTATCTGTGTATTCGGGATTTCTGTACAAAGGTCTTATTTCTGGCGATCGCGTATTCCTTGGAGGGATTCTAATCCATCTCGGGGAATTCCCGTAAGGTTTTTCGTAATACAAATTTGATCTGTAGTTGTTTGCAAAGCGTAATGAATTTGAAAGGGAAATGATGATCAACCATTCTGTAAGGAGAAAATCGAGATTTATTAGTAGGTGTCAATACGAGAAGCAAATAAATAAATGGATGAGAAGTATTCACTTTCACTAAAGAACGATTGGTTAAATATCCGTTTGAGTCACGCAATAGGACTTCCCAAAAGAACTATTAGCAGTCCGATTTATATTTGAAAATACATGACATCCATTTCAATTGAAGTTATGTAATAATTTAAATTGTTTGAGTTTATCTCTTTCATGTTAAGCATTTATTTAAATATTTATAAGGCCAAAGAAATGCGTTACAAATTAAAGCATCCTTAAGGTCACCGTGCAATGTAATCTGACGAAGAAAGTGAAAGCTTGATCGTGACTTTTGGGTAAACCCGGATGACGAAGTTAAAAAGCAATGAAAGTAAACATGAAGAAGAATAAAGTAAAATCGTTGATAGCGACCTTGAGAGTTAACAGGGCTTAAAAAAAGAAATTGTGGCCTCGGCATCCTTAAGGGTAAAAGAGGTGAAAATTAAGTAGGAAAAAGAATTAAATTTGTTTATTTTCAACTGCCTTAATACTACTCCTTATCTTAACGGGAGATTATAATTAGTAATTTATCATTAGAAATTCGTTTATGTCCCCCCATGTTATTTGGGAAATTTAACGATTGCGCATATTTAAAGAAACCTTGTCTCTACGTACCAAATAGGTGTATCCATAAATGCATGTTTTTTGAATTAAAGACGAACACCAAACACAACTTAAACTCTTCGTCATAGAAGAAATAAAACGCATGACCCAAATTTATCAGAAGAACTACCAAAGAAAGTGACTACTTTGATCCCTTCTTCTATTTAATATTCTCCCACTTGCCGACAAAAGACATTTCTTTTCGCTTTCGTTAAAAATAATTTCACTCGCCCGATTTGTAAACAAAAATATTATGGTTTTATTTTTCATAATTAATGTTTTGGCGCCAAAAATTACTGGACGCAAGAAAGGAAAATAAATGATATGGAGTGGTATACAAATGCTTACGAGAATAAACATTTCCATTTGTAACTTTTCTTTTCATTATAAACAATATTTAATTTAAAATTGCAAAATTTAGAGAAAAGTACAAAATCCGGTCAATTTTTTCCGACCAATTCCGTATATCGAAGAAGCATGAATTAAAATCCTTGTTGCGTTTTTTCGAATGAATAATGCATTTTAAGCTATCATTCGGTCATTATCAGCATGTAATTAAATAGGTATAAATTGATAATAAATCATGAAGTAGTACTTTTGTGGTTGATCGTAACCTCAACGACGCTCGCTTTCAACAATTATCAAAAGAAATTTTCTACTGAAAATGTCCGTTTTGAAGCTTTTCACAATAGGTGAGCGTTCAACAGACTTTATACGATTTATTTTCATTCAATTTTAAGGGAAAATAACTCAGAAAACATTAGGAAGGTGCAATTTAGCAACAAATTCTGTGAATCCAAAGACTGCTATTGTCATGATCAACATGGGGGGACCAGACACAATAGACAAAGTAGCCGATTATTTATTACGTATAATGACCGATCGTGAGATGATACAATTGCCTTTTATGCAGAAGTAAGTCCTCGTTTTGACTTAAAAGTTCTTATATTTTGACCTCATTACGTGTCTAAGCAAACTAGGACCTTGGATTGCTCAAAGACGCACGCCTGAGGTTCAGAAAAAGTACCAGGAGATAGGAGGTGGCTCCCCAATTTTGAAATGGACCAAATTGCAAGGGGAACTGCTTTGTAAAGAGCTAGATAAAATATCTTCCGAAACAGCACCACACAAGTCGTATCCTTGCTTTAGATACGTAGAGCCTTTCACCGAAGATGCCTTAGAACAATTAGAGAAGTATTTTGGTCACCTAAGATCAATTTAAGCTTGTTTTTATTGACATTATTACAGGGATGGTGTCAAACATGTTATATTGTTTTCACAATACCCCCAATATAGCTGTGCTACTACGGGATCAAGTTTGAATGCTATCTATAGGTTTTACAAGAAGCGGTAGGCCCCTGGATAAGTCTCAAATATATTCTTTTTATGATGTTTGTTTCATCTTAGAGACCTTCCAAAGGACATGAAAATTAGTCTAATCGATCGTTGGTCCACAAATACATATCTAGCACAAACATTTGCTGATTTAATCAAGAAAGAACTGCAACATTTCCCTTTGAATATAAGAAATGATGTAGTAATTCTCTTCTCAGCACATTCTCTACCTCTAAAGGTATTACAGAGCGTTTTTATTTTGGTAACCAAGGGATATAAGTTAGGTTTTAGGCTGTAAATCGTGGTGATTCTTACCCTAGTGAAGTTGCTGCTACGGTACATGCTGTAATGCACTTTTTAGAGTACAAAAATCCTTACCAATTATGCTGGCAGTCGAAAGTAGGACCTTTACCATGGTTAGGACCATTTACAGATGAAACATTGGAAGGATACGTGAAGCAGGGCATTAAGAACTTTGTGATGGTACCTATAGCTTTCGTAAATGAACATATTGAAACATTGCACGAGATGGATATTGAGTATTGTAAGGAGCTTGCGGAAAAGGTATCAATTTTATCCAAATAAGCATTTCTTAGCGGTGAAAATTCATTTTCTTTACGATTTTAGATTGGCATTGAGAATGTAAGACGTGTGCCAGCACCAAACGATCATCCTTTGTTTATAAGGGCTCTGGTCGACGTAGTAAAACCTCATTTAAGCAATAATATTGGTGTAAACAAGAAATTCTTACAAAGGTGCCCTCATTGTGTTAATACATTTTGCTTCCATAGCAAAAAATGGTATTCAGGTGTTTGTAAATGATATCCTCCACTCGCTTTCTTTTTTTTTATGAATACTTATGGGATACGACTATGTCAAGAGGTTTATACGAAATAAAATACTCATAAACAAGTAACAGGAATAATTATTTAATTATCAAATATCACATTAAGTAATGTATTACAATAAATCTAGTTCTTCGTAATTACAAAAATTCGAAATCACAACAATATTATTTTTAATAGATTTAAGGCACGTCTTTTCTTTAAGTCTTTGTGAACACAGGACGTATTGGAAAGGAAAAATCAACAGTGAAACTATAAAAAACAAGTAATCCGTACAAATTCTATTTAATGAGAAACTGGCGGTGGCAGCTTCGTTATTGCCTTACGGAAGCCTTCTAAGATGCAGTCTCTGTAAAATAAAATTCGATAATTACGAGAATACTTTAGAATTATGATAGAATATACCTGAATAGTTTCATATGGTTTAAGTAGGCACTAACGTGCCCGCAATTTAAGTATCGCACAGAAGCGCCCGGCCAAATCTCTTCTAGAGTAGACACCCCCTCCTTAGGAACGTAAGCATCCATATTAGCGCAAATTGCGATTATCAAAGATGTATCTATCGGTACATCGAAGTTTTTCAAATGAGTACATTCATCCATTAAACCTCTCATGAACCAAACCGCTTCCTTGTCCTTAACTTTAATCTCCTGCAAGTCAGCCGATACTACCGTGGTTAAAGTGCGCAAGATTCGAGACAATAGTGCTAGAGATATCACAACGCTTTGACTAGATTTCGACGCTTCCACGTCATAATCGCCGAAGGATTTGGTCAACGAGAGGATTTCGTGCGGAGTTATGTAGCGTGGATTGCTTTTGTACTTCTCTGCTAAGAGTTTAGCAGGGGCTGCGAATTCTGGAAACGTAAGTTTGAGGGTTATTTACTTTTCAAACGTTTTAACCCTCCAGTGTACGGGCAAGGTCTCAGACTCCGCGGCGCATTTGATCCTATAATAATTTTCTTTACCCGTTCACTGGGGGGAGTTAGAATACACTAGCAGACCTCCGAAATCATGAAGGTTGAAATGACTGGTGTTCCGTTATAAAGTCTTAATTTGGGGTGAACCACTTACGTAGGTTAAGAATGAAATGATTAGCTTAAAGACACAATAATAGCAAGCTTAAATGTTAGAGCTTGTGTATTTAAATAGTTTTGATAAATTGCATTTATAACTAAAAATCCTTTTCAAAGGTATTCGTTGTTTCACTCTTTAAGCTAGTTTATAGATAAGTATGACAAGTACAACATCATGACAAAGCTGAACTAATCATAACTACCAATGCCAATCCCTAGTTTATTTCTCAAATATCAAATACCTGATGTAAAATATTTAAATACGAGGGGAGTTCGATAAATACCTGGGCTTGGCAAGAAAAAAAACGTTTTTATGGGTACTTTAAAAACATAAGTTATTTCGATTCTAGTAGTACCATCTCTTGCAGAGGCCAGGTAATTATCGAACTTCCCTCCTAGACAGACAGTACTTGAAATACTGTAGTATTTCGTATTCAAATACTTCGTATAGAATATTCTACTAATGTAACAATCTATCTTTTGATTGAAATTATAGAGATTCGCATAAAATATATCAGTTAAAAAGGACTACAATGAATTCACAAAATTAATAACTATGTGTATCTAATATATATATAAATAATGTCATACCGGGAATTTGAGCTAGTCCACACGAAAAAGGATTATCGACAATTTTACATAATTTAGATAAAATGTCCGAGTATCTATAATCTGATGAATACTGTTTCTGTAAATCATCCCAATTAATAGCAGCACTCATTACACCCTAAAATCCAAAGAAGCAGAATATATGCAATTACGTGATATTTTCGAAGTACCTCTGTAAAAACCGAAGAAGCCGTTGACCAGGATAAACAAGGTACAAGTACTAAAGGTTTAGGCCAACTTGTGGCAGCAAGGGAAGCCATCTACAAAGCGAAATAATAAATCGTCTAAGTGTTTTATTCAAATAGTCTTTTTACCATTAATAGGAGATCTATAAAGAGCTATCGTCATGGAAAATGATTTATCAGAATTATTTATATACCAGATGACAATTGAGTTTAATTTTTGGTACTTACATGACCTCCCATCGACAAACCAGTCACCCCCAGAGGGCCGTAACCTAAACGTTCACACCAATGCAATAAGGCGATGCATTCTAATATTAAACAGCCACCCATTACAAAAATGTCAGAAACATTAAACAGGCACGAACGGACTTGTTCTTTAGGCTTCCTATATCCATAGAATGGATTTTCCAATAATATCGAGCCAATTCCCTGTTTTAATAATGGTTTAGCCATGATATAACGTCTCTTCCAAAAATACTGGAAAAATCAAGAAGGTAATAAAAGATGCGCCGTGTAAACGCAAATGCGTACATGATCGCCAGTTCCAGCGAGATGGATGCAAACGGGCTTATACGGATATAAATTCCAAATCTTTGGGATTAAGATCTCAAAATATGCTTCTTTAACAGCATCAGGAACGACATCCGGTAAATGTAGTCCAAAAGGCGACTTAAATTTACCATGAGCAATGTAGCAGTCGGATAAAGTTTGTTGCTAAATAACATATATGTTAATAAGAAACTTTTCGATAAATAAGTTAATACTTACATTTGTAATTTGAATGTGGTGATCGGTTTGTACGAGATTAAAGCAGGAATTTCGCGTTGAGACTATTTTACGAAATTTGAGCAATCTGTAATAGGAAAATAATGCATCTTTCTAACCTCAAAATGTACCCGTTATAAAAAACGCTAGAAATATAAATGTAACGATAATGATATGCTTACTTTATGATTTTTTCTGGATCTCCCCATCCTTTAGTAAAAAATTTTGATAGAAGCATCCTTCTATAATAAATATCTAAACGGCTAATAGGCATTTCGTTTGCTAAATAATTTTCTACGTACGGACCAAATAAATATAACCAAACTGTCAAGCGCGTCAATTTCTTAAGTGAAAACAAAAAAATAATAACAAAAAAAGATATATACGTAGATGTGCATAATTCATTACAAAGACAATATTTAATTTATTATTTATTATATCTAATATATTTTCAGTAATACATATAAACATACGATATTCTTTTTAAGTAACAAAATATATGCTTAGCAGGTTTATTACAAATAAAATATATAAAATCAAGGCAAAAATAAATAGAAATACATAATCAAGCATTAGATGGTTCCTCCGATACTAAAACATAAGAAATAATTACAACAAACAGATTTTAAATTATTGTTTTACCTGTATTCTGAATATCGTGTGTTTCTTCATCCGTATCCCCAGTAATTCCACCTCCTTGTTCTTCGGTTTCATCCTCCTGATCGGAGCCTTCTTCATCATCAACTCCATTATCTACACCCACATCAGGTACCAAAAAATATTGCAACGGGTTGATATAGATGTCATCCTTAATTATCTCTGCTATATCATCAGAAAGTGGATCGCTGTGATCATTGAACCAACTAAAGAACGATTTATGTTCTGTCCCTCGTTTCTGCCCAGGTTTTGATGTTGCATGTTTAGTTGATGTCAAATCGAATCCTTCCTTCCATTTTATTGTAGTACTTTTCGATGTAGGTTCTTCTGAATTCAATAAAGTGATTAGATATTAAATAGATATAAGAGAAGATTATGTACCTAAAGAATCTAAGTGATATTCTTTCGTTAATACGCGATTTTCGAAGTACGGATTCTCCTCGAAATAGAAACCAAGTTTGAAGCCAGATTTAATGTCTTCGAATTCCTCTATTGTAACCTTGCTTAAGTGGTGTAAGCAATCTTCTTCGGAATCGCTTAAGATTGTCGACAAATCCGGGTGATTAACAAACTAATAAATAATTAAGGAAATCTATATTAAGCTTTGAGGTTATCTTATCGGATTCATTTGATTTAAGGATACAGCCGTAACCCAGAAATGAGGTATCTTGTTCAGGCTCTCGTTTCTTTTTTCATACAAGGGATTCCTCAGTAAGTTGTATTTTTGTTCCACTTTGAGTATTTCTTCGCTAGCTTGTTCGTTTAAAGCGTCTATTTCGTTTTGGCATGAATCTACTTCTTCTAAGGCCTTCTGGATTTCCTCATCGTTATGGTTTCTTTCGTTACCGTCTTCGTTATTGCTAGTATCAGCGACTTTCCTTATTTTCCTTTGACTAGCCATTATTTAATTATAAAAAATTAAGTTTAGGGTAACGTAAACAAGTTCAATTGCTGAGGACGCGTTTTAATGGTTGTATATCATTCAAATCGATGCGCAGTAATAAGCAATTCGTATATTGCGCAAGCGATCGTGTTTTGTTTAATTTTTAATGGTTAATTTGTTGGAAATTATAAAAATTACAGTTGAAAATAATCCTGGATTAATTTAAACTGGTTCAAACCAGAATAATCTAAACACTTGCATAAAGAAATTTTATTATCGAATACTTTCAAATATAGTCTTCATATTTGTTTAATGTCCTGCCGAATAAATTAACATTCGACGCACAAAGTCGATATGCTTACCTTTAATAGGTGCTAGTAATGCTTATTATTAATCGTATCACGTTAAAATAAAAAAGAGACATATATAATATAGAATTTTATTGTTATCATTTCAATGATGAATACTCATAAAATTACAATAAATGATTAACAGATGGATAGAAATAAAATTAATATGAGCAATAGTGAAACCTCTTAGGACAAAGCGTCCAATTACTAAAATTATAGTTCAACATTAAAATAAAAACTAAAATGTCTTTCTAGATTATGGCAAATATACAATTCCAGAATAGCGAAAGTATTCAGGCAATTTAGCCCCCTTAAACAGGGCAGGCAGCTTTGTACATGAACAGTGGATGCCAACCCTTAACTGCACTTGTTTTCGATGCGTATATAACAGACAAGAATAAACCCCACATCCTATTATTGCCAGGTTACATCATTAGTAATATCAAAAATAAAACAAAATACTCTGCAACATACACTCAGCACCACAGTAGTTATTTAGGATTGAAATACGAAGGTTGTTGTGCATGCGGGGGCCCTGGTCCGGGTCCCATGGCTTGCCCGCCTATCTGACTTCTCGGAGTTGTTGCATACAATTGCTGCTGGAAGTTATGATATTGCTGTGCGTAGTTAGGGTCGGCTGTAGTCGGTCCAACAAACGGAGAATTCTTAAAGTTATTGTTTTGTCCCATAGATGGAGGAAGAGGTTGGCTAGCATCAGGTGCCATGCCCATAGGACTACCTTTAGGTCCGCTTACAAACATTTGCGCATTAGGATTAGGCATATTCGGACCGGGATTGAACATCCCGTCAGGTCCACCACCTGGAGGACCGTTGAAGCCCATTTGGGGCATTCTCATCATGCTAGGCGGTGGTCTCATAGGTCCCCTCATCATCGGTATCATACCCGAAGGAATACCCATTCCGCCGCCCATCATTGGTGCCGCACCGTTTCCTAACGGTCCTCCCATCATCGGACCCATCGGGCCATCCGGCATCGGTCCTTCCATGTGCGCCATGTGAGGAGGCATCGGTCCCGGTCCCTGCATGGGACCGTTCGCTGGATTGCAGTTAGGAAAGTACTGCAAGTTCTGAGAAGGTATCTTATTCTCCATGTTCGTTAGGGGATTTGCGAATCGAAGAAAATCTAGACTAGGTTGCCCTCTAGGCCCTGCAGGGTTGCCAACTTGCGCTTTTGCCGGTAAATATTGGATTGTGTTGGGAGCGTTAGGTTTAACTTGTACATTGGCGCCATTATAAGGATTTGGCACAGGTGGTCTTACTATCATCCTCGGCATGGACATGTGGTTTGAATAGGCACTAGGTAATTTTGGAGGAGATAGAGAGCGTATAGGTCCCATGGGTGATGGTGGGTGATATCCATGCGGCGGCCCCTGCATAGGCATACCCATCATATTACCTGCACCCTGGTCCATATCGTTAATTCCATGGCAACTTCCCAATTCCATCATATGCATTGAAGGTGAAAAGTTGATCATACCAGGACCTTGATTGCCTTGACCGTTTAAGGAACTAGCTACACTATTTGTTAGTTGTTGACTCATTTGAGCTAAAGAAGATATTGGATCAAAGTGTGACACTTTAGGATTCCCAGTCATAGCACTTGTACAGTTCGGATTTAGCGGAACATTATCGCCTCTTACACATCCGTAATTTGGAATATCTAAGGGACTTGGTTTACCGGCTGATGACGGTACATTAACGAAGTTACCCATTTTAGAGCCAGGTGAAGCACTTGGTCCAGGAAATCGCGGCACATCCATCATGTGCGGGCTGGGAGTCGGGAACAGATCGTTCTTCAAAGGATCTGATGTAGGACCTGGAACCGTTTGAGGACTTAATCCAGGCGCAGAACCAGAACCAGGACCGCTAAGCCTCGGCGTTTTCTCGCCTGCATGAAGTCAAATTAATATCATTATAAACTCTTAATTTCATATTTGTCTCGGTTACTACCTGATGGAGTTGTTGGCGTGTGCGGACTTGAGATTTGAAACCTGCAACCCTCTGATGGAACATTAGGAGTAGATGGGAAACGTGATCCCACATCCATCGAGGTCGGTGTATTGGGACAAGACACTCTGCTGTGCGGTAAATCAGATCCAACGAAACCACTATCCATTGTTGATGGTAAAACGCTGAAATATCGAGGAATTAGTCATTATCGCATATTTTGGGATCCGATAGATTTTAACGCGATTTACAGAGTTAGTTTCGATATTATTGGATACATACGGAGATGATATCATATTTCCTTCCTTCAAGCTTGTATTAGGTTGTTTCTGTATGATAAGTTCTTGTCCTTCAAAGGTATTTAGATATTGTATTTGCTGGGGTGATGGTACCGGCATTAGATTAGGTTCTTTTGTTGTAGGTGGCCCCCCTGGTGTTGTAGAGCCTTGTGTAGTCGTTAGTTGTTTCTGTTGTGCTATAGATTGTAAAGTTCTACCAAATATACCATCTGAAATTGAATTTATCAGAAAATCTATCTTAGAAAAGAAAAGTTTTTGGATTATCTCCGCCCTACCAAGCACAAGTAACAAAGGTAAACGACGCCACTCTATACTCACCTGTAGATTGATGACTTGTTGTAGGTTCACTGGTACTGCAAGCAACGCTGGGAGAGACATGGGGAGACACTGGGGTGCCAGGATTGCTATGATTCAAACGCTGGGGTTGTGGGGAATCTTGTAATGTGGGACTCTGTCTGGTATTCATATGTCTACCCAGACTGAAAGGTCTACTTGAATCTGCTGGCGAATTAAGAGCCGAAGAAGCTCTAGGCGATGGAAGTGACAAATTGGATGTGGGATTGTTAGGTGATGCTGGGCTAGGGCTTTGCAATGCAATAGGCACGCTAGCAGAACGCGGTGTCTGATGATATGGTGGTGGGGGTCCTTGAAGACGTGGACCAGCAGGTGGTACAGCTCTATGTCCCATAGGCCTAGTATCCGGTTTCAATTTTCTATCCTCATAATACTGGCTTTGAAGTTTTTGCCATTCCATTTGAGCATTAATCGAGTTCGGCATACCAGGCGGCATATTACCACCCGGTGGTTGTCCAGATTGCCCCGGCATCATTCCATGTTGCATATCCATCGTTTCATTGCCTTCCATATTCTGATTTTCGGGAAACAACATAGCTTGCATCTTACGTATCGTTGCAAGTTGCTCTTCCCGATGCTGTCTTTGTTGGGGAGTTAAATTTTCATCAGGCACTTTAACACCCTGCAATGAGGGTTGTACGCTTCCTAAGTTAGGGCTACACGATTCCATATCGGGTACAACATCTGGCAGACCGTTTCCAACATTTTCTAAGCTCTCAAGATGGTGATTGTTCTTTTGTTCCCACGGTAAATCAGAATCTGTCAGGCCGACCATATCTTCTAATGTCTCCGGACCTAGAAATGAATCGAGAGATGTTTGATTCTTAGGACCTAATCCCGGACTTCGTGTACATCCTTTATTTTTTATCATAGTCAAGTTATTAAGCCATTGTGCTGGATTCTGTCGATTAAATTGAGTAATTTTCAAAGGATTCTTTTCCAGGTACTTCTTCGTGCCAGGTTGCGCACAATGATAAGCTATAATTGATGGATATCTACCTTGCAGTACTTCATCTGCCCCCGAGTTAGCCAGTATCGTGGAGAACACGAAAATTTGACTCTGTTGTTGCATATATTGCACATCTATATTATTCGGTTGTTTGTTAATAACATTACTGGCAAGGGGTTGAACCCCATCCGGAGGTGCCGCATGAGGAGCAGGGGCTGTTGATGGCAGATTTAAACCGAAAGGATCACTGGGTAATTCGGGTTCGATGCATTCTTCACTCTTAAGCGGTAGGTTGGTTGTATCGCTTGTGGTTGAAGTTTCTTCACTTTCAGCCTTCCTTTCACTTGAGCCCTGTAAAGAACCTGTGTTGGTCGAGCCAATAATACCTCCATTTTTAGTGATGGGTCGGTTTGGCTCTTTCTTTACTGTACAATTACTACCTGTGGGGTCATCTTCCTTCTTAACGTGCAATTCGGTGCTAGTTGGTTCTTTCTCAGAGCTACCAGGCTCCTCCTTGACGCCGTCAGGTCCCTTTTCAGACTTTTCTTTGATCATTTCGTAGTCTCTAACACTTATCCCTACTTCTCATGCTGGGCAATTCACCATCACTACACAATCATCAACAAATCCTAGAGTTAAACTTATAACCGATCACTAATGCACGTTTTTATACCTTCCATTTGTTGTAAAACAATAAAATTATGTTTCTCATCACATATGTTCTAATGTTTTTATTTGCATTCTTTCATTTTTTATTTTCATCTCTTAACCAAATTTGAAGGGACGCATAGAGAGGATTAGAGACCACAGAAGCATTGCTCGTACGCAAACGTTGGAAGACTTCGATCTCGAAAACCGAAAACTGCTACTGATAATAACTTTTCTTTGAATTTTAACTTCTACATCATAATAAAAACTTTCGATAAAAAGCTCACATCACAAAATGCCAAACTGTCCACACGCGTTGCTGCCAACATTACACCGAATGTATGTGTGCAGCGAAATGTTGAATGTTACTATGTTCGTTGTTATTGTTCCATCCTATAACTTCTCTTCTCGTTATAGCGAAAAAGAAACGACAAAAATCCGATATATTTTCTGCATGCACGAGAACACGTTCAGACGCACAAAAATGATACTTTATTTAACGTACACTTACTACAAAAACGTTATGTGGCAGCTGCCCACAGATAGAACCGTAATCAAAACTACGGTATTCAGCTATTTATAATATTTATAAACACATCGAAGCTAAAACGTTGTTTATCAATTTATAAATATCGAAGTATTTTCATTCAATAATTTCGCCTTTTTCCGTTCTGCTGCTTCAACCTATCGCTTATAAAACGATAACGTTGCAGATTTAGTAACCCGTTTTATAATTTTAGATACCGTACGAGAGTATTGTTATAACGACGAAATTCATTTTATATTACTCTCTCGCATGCTTCTTTTAAACTCTCGACTCTCTTGAATTATTCAAAACGTTATTTATTATCTACGAAATCGGGAGCATCTTCGCGAATCGTTCCTGTTCACCTCTACTTTTATTTAAAATGCGATATTTATTACCAATTCAATCCATATCGAACGAATCCATAAAGTAGAGCAAGAGTAAAAATACATATAGAAGCAAAAAAATGGCATTCTTAAGATGTTATTGTGCTTGCTAAGCTTGCTTTTCTAGCTCGCCTTTTATATTCGGAATAATCGCACGAATTTTGTCTAAATGATTTAATCCGGAATTATTTATATAAATCAATCTTTAATTGATTTGTTATAAATTAATTTAGGTATTTACGTTAATAATCGCCATCTATCGTGAGACGCGCGAAGCTTCTTATAATTCAGGACTTCTCCGATAGGTGCCGGCACGGCAATTTTAAATTGTAATTTAATAAATATCGTTATTAATTTTATTAATTATTTGCGAAGTATAATAAATACATCATCTTTACAATTTACTAATACATATCTCTATAACTATTTCAACGTCGCTTTCTATCATAGCATCCATAATTGTTTCGCTCAAGATGACTCCTTTTTTCCCAGATTTTATTTCTTGCCAGCTGGTGGTCCATAGGGAATAGATAGAATTATGCATGCTAAGTAATTCTTGATTTTCCCGGTTATGGATCTTCGAGAACATTTGATATTGATTCGCGATTTCTTTATCTCCCAGGAACCACAACCACAATTGCACGTTTCCTCTGAAAAGGGGGAAAATTCATAGCAAACAGCGTAGGAAAAACATTTTCGTACTTACTCCTCAGCCACGTGGCTGCTTTTCAAAATGAATACTTGCTTGTTCATCGTTATTAAATACGTTTTATGTCTTCCATGCAATAAATCTTCTAAATTTAACTTAATTGGCGATTGAAAGTACTGTATTAGCGGGCCATTATGACTATCTTGGAAGTGTTCAATTATACGGTCACCTACAAACGTTATTTTAATGAGTTGTTATTCATGTAGCCCTATGTTAGTACCCGTTATTATAAATGCACAATTTTCCTCATAAGGGCACCTATAATTCTTTACTTCTGATTGGAATATTTCCGAAGACACGGCTGTCTCTTCATTAACAGTAACATTTAGAAATTCACAGGAGCCGTGGCATGAAAGTGACCTTTCATTTGTATTCAAGAACGAGTTAGCTTGTAGGCTATTGCACTTATTGATTCTAGTAGCAGAGTTACTTCTAGATGCCGAAGGATCGACGTTGAAAATTTCATTCGTCGAAAGCGATTTCGTTTTTAAGTTTGTGTTGAATTCGTTATCAAGTGAAAGAGTCGAGGACTTGGATTTATTCGAGGACAGATTCTCTACCGAAGAAGATTTCCCGATATTGAATTTTGAGAAAAATTTACTCGCATTGGAATTGGCCGTCGTTACCTTAATCCCCGGCACATTCTTATTTTTAAATTTCAATCTAAATATGAGATTCAATTTCGCGTTACGTTCATCTTGAGTTTCCTCCTTCAGGCCAAAAACATCGCTTATCGTGGTGTAAATCTAGAACAGAATAGAAGGAAGGATATATTTTTGTCGTAAAACAAAAAAACTTACGTGGTCAGCCAGTATTGAGCGCCCTTTGTTGTATTTCATTCGACAAACGGGGCACTTTTCGCTTTTCGTCTTACATCGTATGCAAATTAAATGACCATTATCGCATTGAAAACAAGGGGGCGGTATTGTATCCAAACAAATCGGACACTCTAATACATTTAATATCGAAGACATGCATGCTGTTAATCGTTGAAGATTCGTTGGCATTGGTCCACAGCAAAGAGCCTGGAAGTAATGATCTCTTATTAGGGAACATCCTGTATATATGCATCCGTTTTTATTTCAATATCTAATCTCTGCAGTATTATAACATATCCTGAACAATGGGATATTCTAATTATATACTATTATATTATAAAAAGATAGCAATTAATTAACAGAAATTCAGTTGCTTGCCGCCAACACATTGCATTATTCATAAAAATGAATTGCGAACAATGACATTTTATAACAATAAATCGCGTCGTTATTATATTTAAATTACTTATTGTTTCTCGGCGTATTTCGTTTTGTTATAACTTATAACTAATTGATAAACACTGCGTCAACTGCGAGGTACAGAAAACACGGTGTATGTGCAATTATTTTTGCTGCAAAACGCTTATTTCTCTTGAAAAGCGTCGAATCAAGGTTCTGCTAGCTTTTGTAAAATCCATTTTGATGATGAAATACAAATCTATTCGTCATTGGAAGGAGTTTCATTCACCGTTTTCATGGTTAATGCGTTCATAAATGATTCACACGACTCGTTGCAACGAATCTGGAAAGAAACACAGCGAATTCCGTTGGGATTAACAATTTTTTTAATTCAGTCGAGACTAGCATTATCTCTATTTGAGTAGTTATCGCTCATTATCAGAAAAATCTAGTCATCATAGAGATATTCAGGATTTAATTAATTTATCTCTTTTGAGCGAATCTGCGTTTCGTTTAAATCCAAGAAGATAATTTTTGAAATTTTTTTTTCCGTCTTTAGAAATTACAAAAGATTATTCAGATATCTGTCGGAATTAAATTGAGGTCGAGGTTGTTGTTTTTCAACCTTGAAGGATACGTGCATTTTTATTAAATACACCTCGTCTTTGCATTTGATTCGTCGGGTTTTGATCGTCAGGAGAACAAAAAAAAATTGTAACAATTCATAATATGCAATTAAATTATTGATTGTAGTATGATATATAATAAATCAATAATTATCTTCTTTTCAAGCTTAATCTCTTATTATCTATTATCTCTGTGAGAAAGAATTAAGTATGATTTTGTAAATTGCAAATGAAGTAGCGTGAATATTACATAAACATATTTTCAATATGAATAAAGTTTTTATTTTCCGTAAAAGAAAAAAAAACGGTTGTACATGCTAGTCAATTATCGTAATTGTTACATCGAAACCACGTGATTAAATAAGTCTGAAAGTGGTAGCACGTGAGAGTATTTTTTCTCTTCGTGGAATTGTTGTTGTTTTTTTTATACGTACCTCTGGGGAACATAAGGGGTCCGCACCGACGTTCCATAGAAGCAAGGTGACGTGCTCATCTTTCTTCACCAGATCAGCGACGTCCGAGATTTTCTGCCCAATTATGTCTTTCCCGTTTACTTCCAACACACAATCACCATTTTTTAAACCGGCGTTAAAAGCGACGGAACCGAGTTCGACACTACTAACCCACGGATAGGGGTCCCACTTGCTTCTGGTTAGATCAAAACCGCAATTACCAGAAGCTTGCTTGTCTATTTCTAACGTTCTTATTGAGGGACTGTAATGGTCCGGATCTGAGCAACTAGCATCCGATAGCATTCTGTATCCGATCGTTTCAAAATGATCCTTTCATTTCGATTTTCTCCACTAGCGCAGAGCTAAATAATTTCAAGGCTCATCGTGCTGTCTTGATAGGTGTATATTACTTGCTGACCTTCTATTGCAAGAAATTAGCAGTTTTTATTTTATTAACATTAGTTACCTGGATGACGCGATATATTTACAGAATTCATTTTTGTTATTTTTCCGAAAATCACGCAGATCTAAGTCAAACAAGTTTTATTTTGGAAAAATATTTTATTTTATGTAATATAGCAATAATAATAATAATTATAATTGTAACATTTCGAGGTCTTATAACGATTTTTTTATTTGAAATAAAATAAATACATACTCGTGAATCCAACTTACACCTTGTTTTTAAAGGAAAATGCAATGTTGACGGTTATCCTTATACCAAGGTTGAAGAATATGTTTAAATTTCCACTTTGAATACACTTATTCCGTTTTCGTTTTATAAAACAAAAATATGTATTGATGTTGCTCAATAATAATAATAATAGTTATAACATTTTAATAATAATAGTATTAATCGTAACATAGCTAGTCTTTCTTTTTAAACAACACTTAAAACGATTTAAAGTTTCTGTACTATGTCGAATTTCTTCTTGAAATCCATCGTTTCTTTTTTGGGATCGAATTTCTTTTTGGCGGCGAGTTTAGCCCGTAGCTCTGCAGCTGTCATGCTCAAATTCAGCGGTCCATTTTTCTCTTCTTTGGGCGAATTCTGCTTCTCAGGCGTCTTCGTGATGTCCGGCACCTCTTCTTCGTCATCAGGATCGATGACTAACAGCCTGGTCTCGTTCGATAATTGCTTGATGGCTTCGACCACTTGTTTATGGGTTTTCGTTGCGATGCTCTCGCCATTAACTTCGAGTATTCGATCGCCCTGCCTTAAGCCAGCCGCTTCGGCAGGTGAATCTTTGTCGACTTTACCAATGTACTGGCCAAGTTTTCCTTTTTCTGCGTGCAGATTGAACCCGTACCCGTCGAAATTGTCCCATTTCACAATATGACACAGACGTGCTTTACTGTCGGTATTGTTCATTTTAAATACAGTTCTTCTATCGATAAATCGCGAGAAAATCAATGGCACAACATCGTGTGTACCGTGTTTTTGCCAGGTGCGAGTATAACTTGTTCAACATATAAAATACGACGATACTAGCTGAGGTAAGTTGACGGGTATACCGAGACCCCCCTACGGCTTCCCCTTATCGCCCCTCTCTCTTGTGTAGGTCGTCACTGCGACCTCCGACAAAACTATGGATAAACCATGCTCCAATGGACCATGGTGTTTGCAATAGAGATTCTCGAAATAATTATGTATTTCCAATTACTTGTATCTATTTAACATAATTCCATTGTGTTTACGTTCGTACGCAAGTTCTGCGGCTTTAATTGCCTTCTTTTCTACATTGTCGTAAACATTTTTAATATGAAAAACCGATACCGCTCATACGACAAGCGTATGCAAACACGTCCTTCCCTGGTTGGGAATTCTTTATTATAATTTTATGCACATACACATGCAAATGTAAAAGCGTAAAATGATTGGATTTATTCTAAAACCAAAAAAGAAACTAATCACACTATAAGCAAAAAAAAGTGCATCTAGTAAATCGAAAGCTGGAATAAAAATATTTACTGGTTTAACGAAAAAGAAACATGTTTGATAATTCCATTATTTCGAATCGTTACCTCCGCTCTTGTGAAACGAAAAAAAAAAATAACAAGAAAAACAAACTAATTTATTAGTGTTGTGTTCAAGTTTTGTTATCAGGAAAAAAATTATCGCTCGCGTTAAACGAATTCCAAATCATCTATACAGTGTGGAATATTTCACGCGATTATTCATGAATTTATTCTATTGAGGAGAAAAGATTGCTAAGCACTTAACGATAATTATTTTTAAATTTGGATTGCAAACGTAGCAAAGTACCAAATCAGATCTAAATATTTAAATTTTAAATTAAAATTAACCGCGTTACGTCATAGCGTCATCTTACATGTTTCCGCTAAAACAATTGGAAACTTCCTGATGCGGTAAAGCACAGACCCTCCCTGCTATATCTAGTTAGTTTTTCACTTCGGCCGCAGATGGCGCCAGCAAACAATTCAAATTAATTTTTATTTATTGAAATTTTTTTGAATTAATCTTATTTACTGTTTACAAATTATTCTAGTATTTTTTATAAAAAAAAAATACTCCTATTGTTTTATTATGCTAAAAAAAAAAACAGGGATCTTATATAATTCAAGTTAAAGATAATTTATATTCAAATCGCAGCGTATAAAGTACTTAATATGCGTTAAATTATTGAATAATAACGGTTGTAGGCCACCTAATAGTTATTTGAAAATTGTATAAAATTAAATGCGAAATTAGTTGCCTACAACTTGGATATATTTGATTTGAGGGAGTTGTAAACTGTGACGCGAGGTCCACTGTGATTTTGCAATATAAATCGCAGATGTGATTTCCTGAAATTAAAGGGAAATTTTAATATTTTTTATTGCATTTAGGCCGTTAGCTTCGCGATGTGTCCGATTATCCCTTAATCGATTTTAAAATCGGGCGTTTTAATTTTGGGTGTCGGCTGCAAGCTTTATCGCAGCGTTAAAAATAGATAGCGCTGCCTATATTTTATTTTCGTCATTCCCTTCGTCGGAAAAAATGTAAAAAAATGATAAGCAAATCATCGGGCTAAAAGAACAGCTCCGGTGATTTTCATTTCGTTAACTATTCCGTAGTGCGTGACTGTCAAAGGAGTGGGTCAGTCAGATACGTGTTCAAAATCCTTTTCAATTTAGTGTAATACCATTTAGTATTAAATTACGTGCAATTGGGTGCGTTTCATATGCTTCATTGAGGTTCCTCGAAGATCGTCAGTAAAAATGTTTAGTTGGTTAAGTAAGGACAATAACAAACAAGAGGTGTACGGCACCGTGGTGCAGGGATTAAAAGATATATACAAGAATAAGCTTTTACCACTCGAGACACACTATCAGTTCCATGATTTTCACTCCCCTCAATTGGAAGACTCGGATTTTGATGCAAAGCCGATGATCTTACTGGTCGGCCAATATTCTACTGGTAAGACAACGTTCATAAAATATTTATTAGAGAGAGATTTCCCCGGGATAAGGATTGGACCAGAACCAACCACCGATAGGTTCATTGCTGTTATGTACGATGATAAGGAAGGTATCATACCTGGAAATGCATTAGTTGTCGATCCGAAGAGACAATTTAGACCGCTATCGAAATTTGGAAACGCCTTTTTAAATAGATTCCAATGCTCGTTAGTAAATTCGCCAGTATTGAAAAATATATCAATTGTTGACACTCCAGGAATTTTATCTGGCGAGAAACAACGCGTCGATAGAGGCTACGATTTTACAGGAGTCCTAGAATGGTTTGCGGAACGTGTCGATCGTATTATCTTATTATTTGATGCGCATAAGCTTGATATATCTGATGAATTTCGAAGGTCAATCGAAGCACTTAGAGGTCACGATGATAAAATACGTATAGTCCTAAATAAAGCTGATATGATTGATCATCAACAGTTAATGCGTGTCTATGGTGCGCTTATGTGGTCGCTTGGAAAAGTGCTACAAACCCCAGAAGTTGCTAGGGTCTACATTGGATCTTTCTGGGACCAACCGTTAAGATTCGATGTCAATCGTAGACTCTTCGAAGATGAGGAACAGGATTTATTTAAAGATCTCCAATCGCTACCTAGAAATGCAGCTTTGAGGAAGCTGAATGATCTTATTAAAAGAGCAAGATTATCTAAAGTACACGCTTACATTATAGCGGAATTACGTAAAGATATGCCATCAGTATTTGGTAAGGATTCGAAAAAGAAGGATTTAATTAAAAATCTAGGTCAAATCTACGATAAGCTCCAAAGGGAACATCAGATATCGCCAGGCGATTTCCCGGATATCAAGAAGATGCAAGAGCTCCTTGTTAATCTAGATTTTACCAAGTTTCATCCGATTAAACCTAAATTATTGGAAATAGTTGATCGCATGCTGGCTGATGATATCTCGAAATTGATGGCTATGATTCCACAAGAGGATATTAAGAGTACAGAAACAGAGAGCTATGTAAGGGGTGGTGCCTTTGTCAATGTCGAGGACACCATATCGCCCTTCGGCTACAAGAGAGGTGAAGGAATTAATGCTGGATTTGGAGAACCAGAATGGATTGTCACCAAATATAAGCAACAATACGATAATATATTCGAGTCCTTAAGGCCAATCGACGGGAAAGTCACTGGAGCCGGTAAGAATTTAAAAATTGTTTATTAAAAGTACTGAGTCATAAAAAGGAGTATTTGTAGAAGATAAGATTGCTCTAATTGGAAATTTCAACATAATATTTATTTAGGAATTCAATTGGTTATCTAAAAACTCGTTCGTTGATATGTAATTTAACAAAAGTTCAATTTTTGCTAGATAAAAAAATGCCAATAGCAATGCGTGGTATGAACCACTCTCGAAGTATTCGAATATTCAAATGCAGGCGGGTTAGTAGTAATTTGTAAATTAAACAGTAATTAGACTATTAAGCCAATTGGTTAGCATCTAATGGAATTATCCAATTAGAAAGCATTATACAATGGATTTGCACTCATTAAACTTCTATGAAACTTCACAGAAACTTTAAAAGAAAAAAAAATAATACAGCGAATCCGGCACGATAACATTCTTTATCAGATCAACTAGAAAAAATTCCAAGTTTAGCACAATCCAGTTTGTAATTTTTCCATCTCAATAATAGGATGCATCAAATTAAGAGTACAATGCGCGATTTAAATCTGTGAATAAGCTCTTACATCACTGTTCAATAGCCAATTTCGATTTTCAATACCATCCGTGCATGTACTTTAACCGATATTCCGTAGAGAATACGCAAATTTCGCGATTAATAAAAAATTTTGCAACCACACGGTTAAATTCATACGTAAAATATCTGAGTCAACGAAATGATACGAAATATTATACCGTAATAATTGTAAATGTTAGTATCTAAGGACGAGAAAGATTACTCGTTTTATGCAGGGACGGATTAAGTAATATTTTTATTTGATTCATTCTTAATATTGAGTTATCCAGGAAAATGTTCGTTTATTCTAAAAAGAGAGCGTGTATAGATAGACTGAGAATAGATAAAATATCGTTCATTGCACTCTCTTCTATACAACAGACTCGTATATAAAAGCATCTTTGTTCGACGATATTCAACAATAAAGGAGATAAATTGAGTTAAATTAGAAGATTATTTATTATTTGAGCTAGGAGCAAGTAGAAGTTTATATAGAGCATCTTTCGCGCATTTAATTATTAACTTAAATTAATTAAATAATTTACGTTGAGGTAATAAAAACCCCGATATAGTATAGGTTTATTTTTTAGATCAAATATTGGTATTGCATAAGATCATAAGCCGTAGCAGTTTATCTAAGATCTTGTTTACATAAAACAATCGAGATATTGTAGAAAGTGCAATTACGTAACTAGTGATAACGAATGAGATTTCAGGACACTGTATCTACAGGTGTCTTATTATTGTATTTTAGCCAGGAACCTGTCTTCGTTAAACTGCTCAGATTTGAGATGACAATTTAGGTCATGTATCGTTTACGCTATATAAGGACTCAAATAATACAACAATATGTAGCATTACATTGTTTAACATTAATACACTCACCATTTCCACAAACATATTTGTGATATTTAAATAAATAAATAAAGTGCCGTATTTTTTTCCAATTGTTCGTTTATAGTGGAGCTGCGATACTCGTTAAGAACGGCGAGTTAGCAAAACGAGCCAATCGGTGCGCATTGCGGAAAGTTACAACAAGTTACAACGCTCACTCATTGGTCCACTTTGTTAACTAAAAAATATTTTTTCTAGCTTGTAAATAATGAAACAGTTGTAAATTCCTTAAAAAAAGCATATTTTCACCATAACTAGCAAATTCTTTTCGAAAAATATCAATCAAAACGTGGCATATAGAGAATAGGATATAACGGAATAAATTTTGTCCCAATTTTGACGTTGCTTTCACGCAAAAAAAAATTAAAATCCGGTGTAGCATATATGAGACGTCGGGAATCTTTAAAACAACTGAAGGTTATTGGCTATTAACTAATTTCTACCATTTTTTTTCCAGCTGCCAAATCGGAGATGGTTAAATCGAAGCTACCAAACTCGGTGTTAAGTAAAATATGGAAATTGGCCGATGTGGATAAGGATGGTATGCTTGATTCGGACGAATTTGCATTATCTATGCATTTGATAAATGTTAAAATTGATGGAAACGATATTCCTAATTCCTTACCCGAACACCTTTGTCCACCTTCGAAACGTGACATTTTTGACCATCAATGATTAAATTTTCACCTCACATCATTCTATTCCTTATATTATCATTCTATACCAAATAAAGATGACGGAATCCCCGTATTTTTACTAACGTATTTATATAACTATATGTTTAATGAAAACGTGTTTGGCCTTGTGATTTATTCTAAAGTAAAGATAAAAGACAGTAACTAATTTAAGAACAATAAGAGAGCTGGTTTATTTCAACGGATGGAACTACATTTATAATGTGATAGTTTTTTAAATGTAAATATGTAAATTTGTAATAATATTAAATTTAAAAAGAAAGAGAACAAGTTAAAAGTAAAATTGTCAGTTCTATTTACAACAATTATACAGTAAGTCAACTACTTTGTATATCCCTATATTTATGAAGAATTTGTAACTTTGTACAAAACAGAAAGAAAAATAAAACATTTCATTTTATGTACACCTTTTTGTAGTAAAATTTAGTAAATTATATCTATTACGTACCTTCTTGTACACTCTATATATATATAATGTATGTACATCTGTATCTGCTGTTGTTTTATTTTTCCCAACAAAAGAGATAGATATTTTGCAAAATTTATGTTTAAATATTGCAAATAAATGTTTGTACTTTATATTTTTTATTTTAAAATCCTTTTTTATCCTTTTCCCAATTTTTGTATTTAGTCACTCGAAGTCTTTCTAATACAAAAAAAAACTATTACGGTTGTAGTCTGATAAAATTTTTCTGATTTTTAGAGGCATCTCTATATTTATTAGTCATCTTGCAATTTCATTTTTAATTGAATAAATTTGAAACGTAGCTATAGGCGGAAGTTATTGTAAATTTTAATTTAATTGGGGCTAAGTTTAAATAGTTTGCATATTTAATTTATGTATATAACATACCCAAAAGCGATTTTATAAGAATAGGAAGGCTTCTTTAAAATGTCAATGATTCAATACGTTATAAAATTTTAAATAATAAAAAGAAATAAAACTAGATATAAAATTTGTCAAAATCTAAATTGATAGTGATAACATTTCAAGCTTATTTGAACTATGTGTTTATGATATCTAGCAGTGCACCAGGTCCTTTACCTCCAAAATTCAAAGAAAAATTTACATTAAAATATTTATGCCAGAGGAGTTGATAAGTAATCATTTTATAGACCTTGAAAAGCTCAATTTGTTTGAAAAAGTACGTTTTATCACTTGGTTGATTTAGATAAAATTTTCAACAATTTCTTAGTCTTCGTGGGACCATAACTTGAGTACATAAAGTGAAGCCTAAAAAATGCACTGTGGCTGCAGAATATATTAAAATATTTCTACCCAAAGAATATTTATTTATATATTTATTACATTGTTGAAATTTGCTTTGCAAATAACAGATTACATTAACACATCCTTATAATGAATTAATTAATCCTATATAGGTATTCGAATTACTAAGTAATGGATCAACACGGGCATAACCGGATTGTGCTCAATATTTGAAGAATAAGGCTTTCTCTATGGCCAATGCTTCACATGATTAACTATTGCAAGTTTAATGATTTTGTGGCTCCAACATAATAAGGCCATAAACGGTTATTCATTCACCTTTAAGGGTATAGTTGTGGGTCTTCGCCTTTATCAAATTATTGTGGACAACCGAAATAAAGCATAGGGTTCCTGCTTCTAGCAGAAATAAAGGTAGATAAGTCGATTTCGTAATAGCGTTTATCTTAATACAAAGTGGATTCACGGTCGTGATGAGAAAAATACTTTACTTTGGTTTCTGTACGTATGGCAAGAGCTGAACACTTAAAAGTGTTTCAGACATATGCAACTCAAGTTAAAATTTCAAGCGGCACGAAATAATAAAAAACATTTACCAAAAGAGATAAGTCTTGCTTAGGAAATAAAAATATTTAGAAAGTTTTTTTTGATTCTGCTTATTGGATTAATGCGCAAAAACACAATGAACAAATTAATAGAATTATAAGATTTCGGGGGTTTTAAACAACCTCTTCCAAGACATTCTGTGTATTTCGTGGTTTAATAAATAATAAATAATTTTAGTGAATAACTTGAGTAACGTATTTCGAGAACATTTATAAGTTGCTTTGCTTAAGAATGAATTCCTGCAGTGCATGTTAGAAATGTGTAGAGGAGGAGATAATACAAATTATTTATTATTAGAGACAAATTCAAAATGTTAAATAAATGTAAGTTACAGATTTTGGAGTTTTATTAATTTTTAAGAATATAACGCGGATGCTCTAGCTGCAACTGTAAATTTCAATTAAAAAATTTGCATCTGCGAAAAATATTCAAATAGAACTAATTTATAAAGAGAATATTTAAATTTTAATGTTAATTTCAAGACATCAAGTTACAGTTAAATATCTAATATAAAAATCTCGTTTCTATTAAATAACTGCAGTACAGTGCGCCAAATTCTTTCCGGCGGGTGGGAGGAATTATTGTCCACAATAAAATAACATTCGGAGTGCAAGAGATCGCGAATGTCCCTCGGTTTATGTATTTACGCGCTCTATAAGTTTCGCCAAATTGTTTTGAACTCAAAGTTTGAAAATTGGGCTTGAATTCTAGACCAAAAATTTTCGAAAAACTCAATACCTAGGTCAAAGCTTCACTTGATAATTATTTAGGTATTCGATTGATTCTTTTTAGAAAATTAAGTTAAACACGTTTCAGATTATCTTAAAAATTCCTTCAAATGATCAATTTTTCGAAATCAGCAACTCAAAATCTAAAAAAAAAAATATCCGAAATATTAATTTACCCTTTAATTGTTAATTTTGTCATATCTCCTCAATAAGAAATAATGAAACGGTATTCGGCACGTATATAATCATTCCGTTATAAATATATGCACGTATACACTACTCTTCGGAAGTTTGACTAAGGGAAATGCCTCCGTTTAATAAGTTTTATTGCATTCAGCGATCATATATTTGTATTAAACGCACCTGAAACGTAAATAACCAAATTAAAAATAGACCCAATTATTGTTCTCTACTTATTAGTAAGCCTGCAGAAACGAGTTGCTCTACACGGAATTAGCAGAGAATAGACAGACTCGTGTTTATTCGTCTCATAAGAATGGGTTCGCGTTGCCTACTGGTTTCCCTGAGAGTCGACAAAACACGAGTCTGTCTAGTCTCTGCTAATTTCGTGAAGCGCACGGATAGTGTACTCGTTTCTGCAGGCTTACTTATTAGTCACACCTTATTGATGAGACCAAGCAGGCAAAGATTTTAGGAGATGCCCTCTCTCTCTTAGGTGATTGCGATACGCGGTACTGTAAAGTGATAACTAAGTCTGCAAAAACGAGTATACTTGCCGTGAGCTTCACGAAATTAGTAGAGACTAAACAGACTCGTGTTTTGTTGACTCTCGGGGAAACCAGTAGAAAACACGAACCCATTCTCATAAGACGAATAAACACGACTCTGTCTAGTTTTTTGTTAATTTTGTGAAG
>LR737420.1:893672-919375 GCA_902655005.2 Marronus borbonicus
AAAAAGTTTCCAATTTGTTGCCAACTTTTACAGACACACAGTATATATATATCGTTTTCCTTTTTTCCGTTTTATTTTCGAATAACTAATATAAAGAAGTACGTATTATTCCCTTTAGAAGCCCTAGGCGTTAAAGAAACGCATACTACGCGAGAATGTTTTACGGTCGCTGACTTTTCATTCATGCCTTGTGTAGATTTACTATTGTCTACAAGGTGTACTTGAAAATTATCCCTTTATTTTGAACTAATCGATCATCTCGATGAATAGATTTAACGAACGGATTCTTGCCCCCGAAACAAACGTATTCAATCAATTTAATTTGTTATTTTTCATTGTATCAATCGGCTTAATTAGTATGTGCAGCGACCTTTTCGAAATAATTCTGCCCCAATTAGATATCAAACTTCCTCGACAATGTATTATTCCGATAATTAGCCGTATTACTCTACATTATTGACGGAATCTCGCGCTATCCTCCTCTTTCTCACGTTCTCTCTCATCCTTCGCTTTCGAGCCTCCAGGGGTTCAATATATAAAGTGAGGCGTCCTCAAAAGTTTTATCATTATACGTTTTATAACTCGCTTTGAGGAAACTTTTTTATTTTTCATTTGATGTCGAGAGAGATCATTTATTTCGTTTTATTGAAACGCTTTGCGTGACATATATCGGTTTTCTTCTTTATATTACTTATTCTCCATATTCGTATTTTTTTACCTTTGAATGGTGACAGAAATGCTGATTAGTTTACATGTATTTAGGCACTTTGTGGAAGTATCCATTATTAAAGGAAACATTTCCTTTTATTTAATTCTTTTCTTGAAATTTATATCCTCATAAAAGATGACCTGAATTTTCTTAAAGTTATCGTTGCAAAAATAATTCTCTCAATAATTTAGATCATCTTTTATAACGTGTTCAATGTAACGGTAAGCATTTTTCATGTATTTTTTTCTATTTATCGTATTTATCGTACTTATATTTCTTCTGCTCTATTTTGACCATACCTAAGGTAAGTTCAAAAGACTAGCAAATGTATACTTTCAATTTTGAGTGCGTAGTAGCTATTTTAAATGTTTTTGCATCCGTTCGAGCCTTCGAGCTTCTTCCTTAAGTAATGTTTTATTAAAATGATCTACAGTTACGCTGAAAATACGCAGTTTATACGATGTGCAGCTACGTCTAATGCAAGGGGCAGTGCCTTCACCATCAGGTTCCGATATAGCAAGCACAATAAAGTACTTCACGCAAATACTTTTAAGTAATTGTAAAATGCGACAGTCTCAAATGTTATGTTAACACTAAAAGTGTTTCAGCCGTTTTAAAAGATGTGCCAAACTCGCCGTTAGAACTGCTCAAAAATCCGGAAATGGACGCAACGAGGATGGCTCTTTTTCCAAGTTTAGATTATAAGGCGCTTTATAATTCGTTGGTTCCTCTAATCGAAGTAGCTCCGTTAATTCAATATGGATTACACGGTAAATAAATCGACGGAACGAAGAAAATATAAGAACTTTTTCAGTAACCCTCGTATACTTTCGATTCATTATACGTAACGTGAATTGATTTTCTCGTGCAAAAACTAACTTTCTACCACCCCCAATTATTTTGCCGGCGTCTTCTTTCTCGTGAATTTCCATCATATTAAAATTTTCCGAACTATTAGACGCATTTTGCTTGTTATATTGATTCCCGATTTCAGAGTTGAAGAAAGTTCTTGTAGCTTTTTCCGCCTCATTTGATAACAAAACACACCTGCTGTGAATTTTCAGACATTTTCAACATTTATAGAATTTATGGAATTTTTTATTTCCAGCGTTTGGACAAGCAATATTACAATGCCTGGGATGCCTTTTACCGTTTCTTGAACATGAATTGATAGATAATTTGCCTTACTTGACAGCATCATCTGTAGCTGTTCTACCGAGTAGCCTTCATCAAGATATTGTGAATTCTCTGTGTTTTTATATTTTACCGTTTACCATATGTAAGTAGACTATATTTCAAAAAAGAGTTATTATCTATAAGAATTTCTCTAGCTCGTCATAGCAATAGTGAACAAGAGATTTATCAATCGGTCTCCGCCGTAATAATGATGGTTTTTCAATACTCGACAAATCCAGCTCATCACTGTCAGTTGTTAGAGTGTCTAATGACGTTAAAGCAGAACATTTTAAAAGATATCTTAAGCGTGATAGCATATGGTGCAAGCGCAGCACGTTCCTCAGCCGCCAAATTACTTTTCTACTACTGGCCGACGTTTAACGCGAATTTATTCGATAGGAAGGGTCTCATATGTAAATTTGCAGGTACGGTTAGATATATTTTAGAAATAATTATCCGTATTAGAAATTATTTAAGGAGATCCCGCACCATTTGTTTGTCAAAACGACAAGTGCCCTAACGCTGGTAGTGCCGAAGCCGCGAAGGTCTGTTACGATCATTGCATATCGATAACTTACGCTTGTGATACTCCTCCACCTTTATATTTATGTATCGAATGTGCGAATGAGATCCATCGGAAGCATCCGAATCAGATGTTTTTCGACATTTTACATCCGATGCAACAAGTTTCCATGGTTTGCGAAAATAAGGTAATACCGCTTTTGCCACCAGCTAACTTCGAATGCAGTTATTTTTCTGAATAGAATTGTAGGTCCACCGAAAAATTAGCAATATCCATATGTTTTTCTACCGAATGCGCGAGTTATAATGGCAATCATCCTATAAGATACTGCGAACAGTGTCACAATAATAGGCATAATAATAAAAGAGGTGGTGATCATATCGTTCACCAATGCATACCACCTACGTGGTCCATGGATACGGAGATGCAAACTTACATGGTTGAAGCCATCGTTAGCTTATTAAAAGAGGCTAAAGTGCCGACGGTGGAACAAAGTGATAGCGATGAGAAAAGTAGTTCAACAGTCGTCGACAACATGACCGTTGAAGACCGGCAACTCTTAGGGAGATACGGTGTTTGGTTATTAGTCGGAAGATGTAGCCCTACTGAAAAAACCCCGGATGAAATCCTTGGCAGACTATTAGCTATGCTATTCCATTGGTTCCACGTCACCGAATCTCCGTTAGAAGGTAATTCCAATGATTCCTTTAATAAAAAAATCACATGATTACTTTATTAAAATTACTTCAGGTCAAGAAGATAACCCTTTAGAAAAATTAAAAATCGAATACGTGTGCGATTGGTTAAGAAATTTAAGTAAAACCCATTATAAATTATTCATTTCATGTTTGTTACCGCATCCGCCTGAATATGCAAGGGTTGGAGGTCACTGGTACGCTTTCCTTATCAAACTTTTAAGGCCGCCATCGAATATTTCTTTGTACTTAGGGACACCTTGGCGTCAAGAACCTCTCATCTGAAAGACGGTTTAAACAGATTGTTCTGCTTGGTGCCATACGAGGTAATAACGCAGGAGATATGGGATTACGTCATACCGCATTGGATGGACGCGATAGTTAATGATGTACCTGTTAAAGAGCTTCCCGAATTGCGTGTGATCTTAAGTAAAATCCTAGATACGGGAATAAGTCCGCTTGGCTTCGACGCAATAAAAATGTACCATTTCGTCGCTGTAAGGTTCGAAAATACTACAGCAAAGGTACAGCAAAAGGCTTTACAATGGTTACAAGTAAGGAAATCTGTTTTCGACCCGAAAATCTCCATTTAACATTTTTTTCTCCGCGTAGACCATAACGTTGTTAGAGATAGTTATACCTTTACATTTGTTGTTTACGATTTTCCAAGACGGAGTTAAATATATGAAGAACGATCTCCATTCCGAGGAGGTCACGAAGAAAAAAAGCAATAACGGAAAGAAAACATGTAAGTCGATAATTCTCGTGAGGGTACATTTTGAATTAAAAAAATTTAGCCGTAGATGACTGTGATTCTAATAACACATCAATATCAGATCACGAAAATCATTTAATAAATCAAACCGATTTTGAAACCGACGCCGAACACAATTTATTTTGTTGCATACTTATGTTAGATATCCTATTGAAACAGATGGAACTGCAAGAAATCGATAAACATACCGGAATTAATTCGTCGTTAAGTAGAGACGTGTGCTCTCTATTGAAATCCATGCTAACAGCTGCATGGATTGGCAATCACACTTGCAATAACAAGTCGGAATGTGGATATTGCGAATCTAGTATAATGTGGCATCAATTATCGCTCCATCTTATAAAGTTCTTAAGTCCCATTTATCCTGTACATCCCCCAGATGTAAGCACTTCGATTTACTTTTTTAAACAACGACAGTACTGTAATAATTTTTATATTTTTCAAGGCACCGATCGAAGATAACTACGAAAACGGGCACAGCCGCAAAAGCCCGCCGGAAGGTGATAAGAAGGATTGTAAATCGGACGTCGTGTTGAACATGCCAACCCCTGACGTACCTTCTGTAGGGGGCGTACTTGTACACATGCCACACGTGTGTTCTGTACGCAGTTAATAGAGATCTCGATAATAGTAAAAGAGCGATAGTGAATATAACAAAAGAACGTTTAAAAATGGAAGATTTATTGTAACTGTCAATATTGCTGAAAATATTGGCCGATAAATAGAGGAAGATTTACATATAGGGTAATAGCGGGGACAATCCAACGTTTCAGCAGTGATTATATTATTATCTTTAGAATAGAGTTTCTTTTGTAACATCTATCTTTAGAGATAATAATATGATCACTACTAAAACGCTGAGATGAATATAACTCTGACAGTATATACTGACGTTACCACACTGTATATTTATATCCTATATGTTTTTTTATGTATTATTAACTAAAATGTCATCCACAGCTAAATCACATATGTAGATAAAATCGATACAATTAAACTCAGAACTCTTCATCACTAACACTCTTTCAGTATTATGGGGATTTTAGATTTTTCCATATTTTCCCAATATTATCGAGTATTGAAATATGTTTCTTCCAGATTATGACAGCTACAGTCGAGACTGTCTCAGAGCAATTGGACTTAGCTGCAATAATACCCGCTGAAAGGGTAGTTAACGCTGTAACCAAAACGATAACTCTTGCCGAGATAGAAGAAAGTAATTCGTTTATTACGTAGCAACAATTTCTTGGAATTTACGCAGGTTTTTCTTACAGCTGCAACGCCTCAGTTATTAAGTCACGATGAATCTTTAGAAGCTAATCATGATGATGAAATGCGGAACTTCTGGTACACATCGTACGGTAAATTTCAATTTAACGTTGAAGAATTACCCGAACCACTTCTTTACATTTACCAATTGCTTCAAGTATGATGTTCCATGAATTTTTTTTGGGATTACTAGGTTTTTTTTCTTGTAGGAATTGCCTAAGGTTGACAAACCCGATGTGTTATATTACATGCTCCAATGCTTAAACGTGCTATGTTTACACGGGGATGCTTGTACTAAAGCTTCCAAGGAGCATCGCGGTTTCTTTATATGGTGTCAAGAGAATTTATTGATCAGAAAGTATGTTTACGTCTACGTCTTAAGGATGAATTTTTGAAAAATCGTTGATTTCTTATAGTCTATGGAATTTGCTGAACTCGGAGCATTCCCACATCTGCCAGGAAGCTGTGCCATTGCTGCTTCATTGCATAACTCTTCCAGCCGGTTCAGACGTGTTCTGGAGAGTTATCGAAGAGCAATTTCATAGCGTAGACTGGCGGGTTCGCTTTGTAGCTGTGGAGAGAGTTACCGTCTTAGCCAGATTTATGGATTCGAGTCCGCTGAGGAATATATTGCCTTTACAAGCTGCGTTAGCCGATGCCTTCTGTTACTTGATTTCTAGTATGGATGATCCGAACGTCTACGTAGCCCAGCGAGCAACCCTGTATCTTGGCACAATTCATGATTCAGCTGTAAAAGTAAATATTTTTTATTAATCTCTTACTATTTTCACAGATATTTTTTCAAAAACTCTCAGTGTCCTTATTTTTTGCTTAGATCTCATGCCTAGTGTTACTTGTTCATAGCTTCCCCATATTGTATCGAAGTATAAAATAAAATGTGCGCTTTTTGACGCTTAATTTCAACATATCAATGTTAAAACCATCGCATTCATGTATCCTGGGCATGTTAAATGTACACCCGCTGTACATACAGATGTTATTTCTTTTTTACCGTAATGCGTATGTTGTAAGTCACCTATAGCTACATTTTTCTCTTATCTAGTCATTAATAATGTGTCTGGAAACCCAATTTGATTCTGTGATAGTCGATAGGCCAATGGTGCTTCAATCTATATATCAGTTACACAATTCGTTAAGCGAGAGGAAAATCTTAACGTGGGAGTTCTTTCTCAACCGATTTGATTCGCTCTTCCTAGAAGCTCAAATTAATCTCGAGAAGTCAGGCGATATCTCCTCAACGTATTTGAAAGGTACGTCAATTATAGCGTCCCAACATCTATAATTTATAGATGCTATAAATTGTAGATTTGAGGGACACCGATTTAACCAGCGAGGTCTTCATTAGAAAACTTCACCGCGCCCAAGAAGCTTTATCTCATTCAGATGGAAGCGGTGTAAGTTCCGTGAAGACTCTTAGTGCTAGCTTCGGCACTAAATGGCCTTATAAACGCACAATGTCGGCTCCGGCCTCTATAGTGCCAAGGCACGAGAATAAGGGTAGGTTTTCAGCTTCTAGGTTTCGAGCTTTGGAGCGCGTTTTGAAAATTAAATATTTTAGTTATAGAATCAAGAGAAAAAGTTTATAGTCGTCAAATTTCTGCACCAATATTGAAACGGAAAACGTCTAGATTTGGCTTGGGTCAGTTTTTAGGCACTGTAAACAACATTTCAGGTAGAAACTAGATTTAGTGTCTTGCTGTAGTTGCCGCATGTTGTGTGTACCTTCATTTTCGTAAGTTTCTACATTTTTACTACCCTCCTATACTTTTTATATCTCTTTTCAAATCTATATGGCTCGGCATGATCTGTAAGTTATCTAAGGCGAATTTTCGAATCGCATTAACGATAGGATGTGTTTTAGACGGTCACGTCCAATCGATCGCTGTTGTCCACGATCAAAATTTGTTGGGCGTCCTGCAAAGAGTTATCGATCTAGAGGAAGTCGATCGTGAAACAATGCACTTGTTAGTTTTCCTGTTGATGCAATTCCTATCGAGGTCAGATCAAGCTTTCCCCTCCGAGGAGAAGAACATGTCCAAAACGCAGGGAATCGTATTGAAACACTTGTATTTATTACTAGGTTATAGTCAGAATGATAGGATCTTATTTCTTCCACCTCAAAGGTTGAGGTCTTCACCAGCTTTCAGCGTGTTTCTGTCGAATTTACCCCAGTTATTGGATCAAAATCATTTAATGGGGAAGACCTTATTACCGACGTCTTTGATGCTCTTGCAATATGCTCCTTCGCCGTTTTATATTCCAAGCAGTATCGAATTGCAACAACCGGCATATAGCTTGTGGGCATTGGAACCACATATTCGAAAGAATTGGTTGATGTCATTGGTCGTTTTGTTATACAAGGTATTCCATTCCCGTCTTACGTTCTCATTTTTCTTACGTTCGCTTTTTACAGTATCAATATAATCAGCAACCGCATTGCGTACAGTTGACATCGTTGATAAGGATTGTGTTGAATACACTGGATTCACAACATCATCATTGTAGAAGGATTCCAGCAACGATAATCATGGGAGCGCCTCCTTCGAGGTCACGGGGTAAAAATATTCCATTTGTTAAATTGATAGGTCCCTAATCCTTTAAGATGTTAAAATTTAGATGTTAGTCAACCGTCTTTAGGAACTGAAAACGAACAAGCTGATCGCTTAGTATCGACACCACCTCTATCCCCGATGTACTCATCAGATGGCCAATCAGTACATATGTCAGTAAGTTCTAAAGGTGGTAAGACGCAGGTAGTTTATATTAAACCATCATCAGCTACAAGCATGGAAACCCACTGGGAAGAAGCTATACAATGCACACACCCAGAAAAGCATTATTCCTTAACGAGCAAAGTTACAGAAGTCGCTGATGTCGACGATACCGAATCAGAATTGATTGTTATCCCAGAAAGTGATATGTCTGACAGTACCCTACACGATAGCGTACAGGATTCTTTCGATGAAGGCACTGACGACCTATGCTGCCCATATCCTAAATCAGATAAGTCCTGTACGATAACGAAAAAGGACCACTCGGTACGCTCGATCCAACACAAAAGACCGACTTGGATCATCGGTAGCGAAGAAGAGTCGATAAAATCTTGGGAAAGCAAAACATGCACTTTACAAGAAGTGAAATACGACAATGGTAACAACTTGAAATACATAGATCTTTCGAAAAACTGCTCTAAAGTATCGAGTTTAGCTAGTACTGTGGCTGTAGTTGCAGGAGCTCCAGCAAAGACTGTAACTACAGACTCCCACAGACAAGTTACGTGTTCATCTATAGACACCCAACACATTGGGAAACCTGCTCTAGTAGGTAAACAGAAAAAAATAATCGAGCCCTGTATAACTCCTGCTAGTACGCCTGTGTCAGACTGCGAAGAATGCTCTAAGAATCAAAATCAAATGCTGCCAGTGCCTACTGTTGAAAGATTATTGCCTATAGGAGCTATAAGACAACAAGGTAATTAATTCTAGTACGTTAGTTACACATAAACACGAAAAATACACTCCATTACTTTTGTAAAAATCAAGATATAATGGTCCATTGTCTAAAATGGAAGTTATCATGATCATAGGTACAACTCGATGGACTTAGCGAATTAAAATTAAACGGGTACCATTTCAGAACCATCGAAGGCCAGCATGTATAGCCATATTATGGACACGCAGCTAGAATTGCCCAATAGGGAACGCCTTCTGCCTATAGGTCAATACAGTAAAGACGTATCACAATTAGTTGATAAGGTTAAACAAACTTTAGGATTAAATGCTCAGTTAAGTAGAGTAATGGATTCTAGTAGAAAGACGGATAATGGTCGGGAGTATCACCCGAGTCAAAGCCCTAGGAAGCTTATTAAGCAGGTGGCTTTGGAAAGCCCAACGCAAGGGGATTTTGACGAAACGTACTCCTATAAAAGCGCAAATTTGGACACTAAAAGTGAGTTTGTTTATTGACTAAAATGTATCTCTCGAGTTTTTACTGACTACCTTAGATAAAACAAGTAAAGACAACAGAAATATTATATGTGCCGGTATTATAGCTACCCACATATTTTATTTTAAAGGAGAACCAATATTGAATCATAAGAATGCAATGAAAAAAGTTGGGCATTTTGTCATAGGAACCTCTAACAAAAGCCGAAGGCCGAGATTTTGGTTCAGCCCGCAGTTATCACCGAAAATCGAGAGCAGCGACATGAAACAGAGCTCGTTCAGAATTGGAGAGGACTGTGCCAGCGAAAGGTAACTCGAATCTTAACAGTTTGAACCGAATCTATCCAGAACTAAATCTTCTAGATGCTCTGAATGTGGAACTGTTAGAGAAGAGTATAGCGACGAAGAAATAGGTTTGTGCATAGTGAGTTTAGGAACTTTCATACATAGAGAACCAGCATTGGCTGCTCCTATGTTGCCGGATATACTGAACATAGTCGCCAAGTAACTATTTATTACACGTAGAGCTTTGAGAGAATCTAGACACATTTTTAATTTTAGAGTTGCAACGACCGTAATATACCCGTGGCAAAACGATAGCAACATCCATCTTCCTGGTGGTGCTGTGAGCGTGGCACATCAATTTTTAAGATGCGTATTGCACCAGCTTGCTCCAAACGGTATATTCACTCAAATGTTTCAGACTAACGCCAACGGTAAGGTTTTTTCATATAATTTTCACGCATTCACTAAAGTGTATTGATCGCAGAAACATCTAGGACGCAATTTTTTAAAAGTGTTATCCAAGCATTGGTCGATTTCAACGAGTTAAACCCTGTAGCACCTCTACAATTGCTTCTAGAAGTATATCTTTCCGCATATTTGTATTCGTTACAATTAAATCGATAAATTGCAGACTTTGAATTCAAAAAAAACGTTACCGATCGATGTGTTACCGATAATTTTGCAAAACGTTTCGTGCTATTTGGATTGCTTACCTTTGGAAGCGGCATTGGGACCAAATTCGCCTTTATGGAATAACGTGTTGCAGCAATTAGAGACATTTTTTCGCAGACTTATTTTTCTGTTACATACCGTAGATGATCTTTCTCCGTTGCTAAAGATTATAATTACAATTTTTAAGATCCCGCTGATAAGTCAGTACAAGGTATATATCTTAAACGAAGCGATATCGATAAAATTATTGGAAGATTCACTTTTTCAGGGGATGCTAGAACCGTTTTCGAAAATATTGAGCTACGCAATTCAAACCAACGTTATTCAGTATAGCTATTTGGTCGATATATGTTTCTTATGCAACAGAGCTTTTATCAAGGTAACTAAATAAAATTGCATGCAAGTTTGAAAATATTCAGTTTCAGGATCGCGATAAGCTCATCTTAAGTCGTATGGTTGTTTTTGAGTTGGTGCAAGCATTGAAATTCAAGACGTCTATTCCAGATTCGAATTTATTAATGCTAATAAATTTAATTCTACAAGTAAGCTTTTAGTATTATCTGATTTTTTTCAGGTGACCTTGAGATTTTACAGGACGTCGGAGGATCGATACCGGCAAATGTGGTTTTAAAAGATTCGAATCAATTTTCGATAGATTACACCCCAATTTGGAATACTAACGTCTCGGAATGTATGAAGATGCATCTATCTGATATATTAGAATTTCTTACCGATTTCCATACGTTAGCTAAGATCAAAGTACGTAGGTATTTAAAGCTTTCGCCGCTGTAATTGATTGAGAAATTTTAGAGTTACTGTAAAGGTGTAACTGTAGGATTGAACGAGGATACGTTGGGAGGGATCTTCAAATGTAGTGTAGCTCAATATTTAGCTTTAGAAATAACTAAAGGTAATGGACGAGATAATAGAGCTGTTACTAGGTATCTACCGTGGTTGTACAACACGCCTGTGGCTCAGCAGACGTAATATATTTTTTGTATTGTAAATATGCAGGTTCATACAGTGTGTTTGCATCGTTTTTGCCTTAGGCCTAGGGAATTCGTTGAATGTATTGGACACGTTAGGTTATTATCATGGCTACTATTGGGATCCTTGACTCATACCGCTCTACATGGTACATCATCAGGCCACACTAGTCAACCTATACCACAGGAAGCATCTTGCCAAATCGCCGATCATATACAAGTCATTATGGCAGGTTTTGCTGAGCAACCTAAAGCATCTGTATTACACATGTCTTCCTTATTTCATACTTTTATACTATGCCAGGTGTTACTTTGCTTACTCTAAAGGGATTCGTTTAATTAAAATCGTATTTTTAAGCTATGGACAGTGTATTTAGAACAAGGATTAGTTGCTCATATGCACGTACCTGAGACATGTAACATTGCGATGAATATATTATTTGATTTTTGGAGTAAAGTGACACCATGTATACTCCAATTAGTCCAACAATCAAAAATGGTTAGTTACACTGTTAATAAAGTAAATTATATAAAATGTTATAAACAACACATAAGTATCGGCACCCTCGAAACGGCCGTTCCGGACTATTTATTATATTACTATATAATAAATTAAACTGGTGTGGTGCGGAGGGTGCCGATACTTATGCGTTGTTTACCATACTACGCCACAGTCCTTGCTATCATTGTTGATAAAATGTTATGATTGTTATAGTTAAGTGAAATCGTTAGTTTACATTTTTTAAGTATGTTGGAAGCCTTAATCGAGTGTCATTCAACATTTATGGGTAAATTATTGCCTTTATGGACACCTGTGTTATCATCAAATCATATGCAGGTACATTTAATAAATTTAGGCTAGTTTTAGGGTGTGTTATTATATAATGTTATTATTATAGTTACCTGGTCAACTTCAAGTGAGATTACAGAATTGTTTAAACTTCATTCCTGTAATTCATCCTGAAGTTTTGCCGGAAAAATCTAAGCCGAATCTAAGCAATCCAATTTTGCTAAAATGGTTACAACGTCTGCAGTTTAAAATGGGACAGATAGAACTTCAATCATCTACGGCAACTCAATTTTATTCACTTTAGTTTATAGAGTTTTTTACAAGAATAAAAATAACTGTATTTGTTGAATAAATAGATTTATTATGACATTTTTACAATGTTTATTTATAATTTATAACGTTTTAAATAAGGCACCAAACAATAAGCAGTTTATATAATGGAAAGTTAGCCGGAAATATACGAATTTAGCATAAAAATTGCATTGTTTTCTACCTCCTGACCCCCTTTTTCGTTTCTAAATTGTACATCCTGATTCTCTGGTGAGAGTATCCAGGGTGGATTGTCCTCGCGTAAATGCGAATGGAGATGCCTGAAAGGGAAGTCGACTAAAGTAATCTGAAATAAATTCCATGTATCAACTTACGCGAGTTACAAAATATTTAACATCCAACTTAATTTGCTCACGGATCTTGCCTTCATCTGAACTCAAATCGCCTTTGGGATTTGGGGACGAATCATCTGTTGAACTGACGTTTCGACTTTTCAATCTCCTTAGCGACTCTTCAGTTCTACAGACCGATTGCAAGACTTCCTTTACCAACTCGGTGTATCTGAAATAGATGACTTGAGGACCTCTTCAAAATTATCTTAACACTTACTGCTTTCCTATTTTATGCACACAATTATCCATTATATCATTTAAATTCTCTTTCAGCGCCACTTGGTAGTCACTGCTGAATTTTTCTAAGGGATTAACGACGTCCCTAATATAATTGCTTTCTGTCGTTGGCGCAAACTTATTAGTTCTACGGTATAACCTTGGAATATCAAGGATTTGTTGCAATAAAGCTACGCTCTCGTCAACTTTGCGGTCAATCAAATAATCCTTAAGCTTCTTATGAGTTTCATTCAGCTTGTTTTCATTGATTTTAATTATTTGCTCGACAAAGTTCCACAATTTTTTTGGCACGATCTTATAGATACTGTTAGGAATATCGTTATTTCTTTGCAATCCCAAAGATTTTTTTAAATTTTCAATATCGATCATCAAATTTACAACGAAAATTTCAGAAGGCGGATCTTTCTTATTTTCAACTAAAGTATTGATGTGAAACAAGAATCTTGATAAGAGAAGTAAAGACAATTTGACAAATTGGTCTGTGAGATGGGCTAAGAATACCTCTGAATGGAAACAGTGATTGATTGACCTCCAGAAAGCTGCAGATATTCTGAGCTTCAGGAAAGGATGATCTGAAATGGTCTCTTGGGAATTTTCAATGATGTCAGCTTCAAAGCTTGCTGAAATTTGTTGAAAACGTATTTCAAAGTAAACGGGAAGATTGAATCTCTTCATATGATCTTGGAATGATGCCTCATATATCAAAGATGGATCAACCTTATTGGATATGGTAAATAAGAATTGCCAAGTGTCCTGGAAACGCTTTTGGAATAGTTCAGGGTTCCCAGGTGCTGTTATGTGAGGGAGGTTTTCTTGTAGAAGGCTGTTGGTTACTTGCCAGAAGCTATTGACTATAAAATTGAATCCTTTCAAACCACAGTTGCTGTAAATCATTATATTAGGAAGATGTTTTTGTAACCTGGTTGTCTTACCTATTAACGAGGTCTACTAAATTTTTAACATCCGCATTTAAGAATTTTAAGGCATCTTCATATAAAACGTTCAATCTGTGATTGTTTTGCTCTAAATTTTTATTCGTAAATATCTTCTTTAAGACAGGTTCGACAATTTTCTCAGAATAAATTGTTTCAGCTTGATTTTGTTGATTTAAACCCACATATGCTCGCAAACAACAAATAATTGACTTTTGCATGTTGTTTTTCAAAGATTTTATGAAGATTTCATTGAGTAACGAATCCAATTTCTTCTCTATTTTCAAAGTAGCGTCATCTTTCTTAATTTCACCTAAATACAGCTCATCTAAGTAATGGCTTTGGAAAGAAAATTCATTCACTGCCCTTTCTAATATAGCTAAATCATCTGTATTACTGTTGAGTTGCTCCTCAATTATGTTACTGATATATAATGCGCTTGATTTCATGCTACTTTGCAAGCTTAATGTATCACGGGATTTATTAGCGGCTTTCTCCTCATCTAAATACGTTTGTAGGGAATGTTCGGCTTCTTGAATAACATTGTAGAGGCCCTAAAGGATCATTTAATGTTGATTTTTGCTCAATATTTTATTGGAGTTTACCTTTATCTCTTCGTGTAATTGGAAAACGGGACTTGACAATTCTAATACTTTAGAATTTAAGTTGGTCAAATGCTCGGCCAAATTTACTATTGCTTCGGTTTCAGTTTTTAAAATATCAGTCATAGCAGTATGCAATTCATTCGCATATAATTTTAGTTCCTTTCGAAGGTTCTCCAAGTCCGGTTTCTGTTCAAATTTAGCTAAGAATTTATCGATGGTATAATCACCCTGTAATACTAAGAAATGTCAGTGTTTCTTTTTGTAAATTAGCGTATTTTACCTTAAAATATTCTTTATCCATTTTGATGTGATTTATTTAAATATTATAAACATAACCTATAAAGATTATTGTGAAAATAACTTTTAGCGACAAAATTTTTTTCATGTACTACATCAGAGATGGCGCTATTAATTTTTACATTGTTTGTACCGAAAGAATTGCAATTGTCTCGGTTGGAAATATAGAACTTTAGCTACTGTAACATAGTTGGCGCGATGGAACAAAATTATTTAAATATTATTGCAATTCTTATTTTTATTATATTTTTGATATTTATTTTAATAGATTATCCGAAATAAAAAAAAATTAGAAAAAAGCAATTGTGTCATAGTAGAAATAATTGTTTTGAGTTAAATATGTTCAAAATTTAATATGTTCATTTATCATCGAGGTAGTTTATAATCCTGCGGTTAAGGCAAAAAAAGCCTATTGCGTTTACTCATTATAACAAATCCATCCAAGCATTACTTGAAATCAATAAATTATACAGGAAGTGCCGAGCAAGATTTGTCGCAATAGTTTTCTTTCATTAGCCCATTTTTTTGCCTCCTGTTTCAATCTGAGTAGCGTTAAAAGAAATCGCCGATCTTTTTTCAATTTTCCAGTCTTTCATGTCGATATCACGCTTTTATTATATTGTTTTTAGGTTGATTCGCGTGCTCTGAAAAAATGCTCTTTGTAGATATTTTAAGATTAAAAATAAGTTCCGCATTCCCACTTTTGGTTGAAATTACATACCTAGTGTAATTATTAGCATTACGGGTTTTCCCTAAACCCCCCATCCTGTTCAGTATTGCCTTAGGCCTAATGTGCCTGTGTTACGAGATCTGATTCCGGATTCATTGGGTCCTTTACATCACTTTAATATCCGGATTTGTAAACTAGTTATTGTGTGACTTTAGTATTTGAATGAATCAAGTCGCAAAACGTCCAATAATTAGGTATGCTCAACTGACCATGGTCTATATACATGTACCTTGTAATAACAACGTTATTATATCGTAGCATGATTCAGTGGGTACACTCTTGTTTTTTAAAAGGGTTTGATTGCTACCCGGAAAATATTCGCGTTATTCACGATTCCTAGCGACTTTAATTGAGTAATTACCAATGAGGTATTATTATTAATCTGCCAAACGCAACCGCACGTTTAACCACCTCTGCTGCACCATCAAACGAAGTTAAAACCCGAGAAAGAAATAACTTGAACGTACGATTAAGATACTATTCGTTATCATTTTCGACGTCTCAAAGGCGATACGTGGCATGATATATGTAAACACACGATTTAAAATACGGAGGCATTATGAAATATTGTTTATTTAACAAGTTTTCACTACGATATATGTGTTAGAAAAAGTTCAGAGGCACGAAACTTACAAACAATGCTGTTGATTTGAATCACATGGCTTGTTTAAAAAAAGACCGTGTTCAAAACTACGATGGTGGACGCATTACGTATTTGGATTTTCAGAAAAGCGGTGCATAAATACCCTACAAGGCTTTTATTTCACGATAATCGTTTAGGTTTTGCCGGGTAAAGAATGGCCGTTTGAGGAATTCCGGTTTACGCATTTGATAAACATACAAAGTGCGTTTAAAAAATCGTCAATTTTAACTTTATTTCTATTTGTTCTATTCCCAATAATAAATATTAGAATTTCTTTCATATTTTATATTATTATTAATATAACTTAACTGAATTAAATTGTTATTTTCATGTAGCGAAGTAAATGTAGAAATGTCTTATTCTCATGTTAATATCGAATGGACAATTAAAAATAAACGTGATAAACAATAGAATGAATTCATATCTTTTCCAATTTACAAACTCAGCTATGGGATACATCCTACACGCTCGTAGAACATCCTGTAAAGTTTTCTTCGCTTCTCAAGCATTGCCTATGAAAGGACCTTGTTCTACAGAGTCTAGAAAAATTCGAAGTCCACGTTGGTTGTCTGGACTTTTTCTCCAGTACCATTATCTTCATAATCTTGCTGGGGTCTTCTCTTCTGGGTGTGTGGGCCTCGAAGTTTTCGACCTGGACTCCTTCCTCTGCTCTGCCACTGAAATAGAAAGATATGCGGAAGTATGCCGTATTCACTGTGATTAATGATACTTATGCTAGCCTACTAAGGTAGGCCGTCTTGCGTCTCTCTCCTAAAGGGGTGGCGGCGTTCTCGCTCGTTTGCGTCTTCTCGCAGAAGTTTTAGTTGAACCTTGCAAGGAATTCAAGCAGCTCCTTAGTCTCATTTGGTGAATAACCAATACTATCTGGATCTAGTCCTAAGAGGGGAAACATTTAGTTCAGATATGTAATTAATTTATATATGTACGAGGGTCCGTTTTTATATTTCAGGATTAGGCATAAAAAAAAGATCAGAACCAATAAAAATGTATATTTCAATATAGGCCGCTTGCTTTTGGATACAAGAATTAAATCGTTTCAAAAACGTTATAAAAATTTTTTGGATTTTTTTCTTGAATAGCCGCTATGGTCTTTAAATTTAATTCCTTTTTTTCCTGTTTTTTTTTTTGAGATTTGAAAACAAAAAATCGTATGGTCAATTTCTATCAAGCCACATTCAGCAACCCGCAGCTTTTGAAAGTCTTTCCTTGTGGAATGGTGCATTATCATGGAGCAACAAAATAGCGTCAGTTTTCCGCGTTTTTTCACCTTAATAGAATTTTTGGGGCGATACATTAAGCTCGCATATTTTTTTTCTACCCTTATTTAGATAAACAATCATTAAAATTCCTTGGCAATCTTAAAAAATAATTGCTATTATTTTTCCTGCGGAAGGGGAGACTGTAAATTTTAATTTAAAATTAATTCTTATTTGACTTAAAATGATGGACCCAGGTTTTATCTCCGGTGACAGGTCGATTGATAATTAAATCAGGTTCATCTCCACAAAGCTCCAAAAATTGTTTAAGCGTCTCCATCCGGACACGGATTTGGAATGACGAAAGCGTTCGTGGGACCCATCTTAGTCTTGTATCCTCTGATTTCAAACACTTGGTTTTTTCAATAACATTAGAAAATATTACTCTGAAATCGTTAGTAAAGCTTAACAAAATACAAGGAATTCCATTACAATTTGTTTGGAGGAAAATGGTGCTCACTTTGAAATTCTACGCATGAATTTTAGCAACAAACTCACCTACATAGCTTCATATTTAATTTGTTAATGGCACATTTTAGGAAAACGCAAAAGAGAAAAACAATGAAAGTTATGAAGGTAAACAAATAAAGAAAAAAGAAGAAATTCATCAGATTTTGGAAAAACATACAGGATGTGTCATTACAAAAAAAAATGGAATAGCTTAAATCAAACATGGCAACGATTTGGACGGTTATCTCGAAGAAATACTCAATCGAATATGATTTGAATTACTGCTTTAGTGTAAGGCGTTTAAGACATCGACCGTTGAAGAAAAATTCGCAAATATCTCAAATTTCAGTTATCCCAATTATCTGAAAAACTGAGATAAATGAGGATAGGGGATATTGAAGAAAATTATGTTCCATCTAAAACTAAACTTCTATCGTCTTTAGCAGAAATTGAACACTCTGTATACATGTACATAATTGTATGCTACATGCGAACTTATTTTCTAAATTAGTCGCGGAAGGAATTATCTTCCATACACGCAATGGTTGAACACACTGTATATATTGTAAAATCTATCTATTTATATTTTTATTTTGAAGCGATCTCCTAACATTAACATTTTGTTTTTATTTAGGATATTTAAAAAATAAAAAAAACGACTTTATTTTACATCCTTTTTTTATTATATTCAGTTCATCCCCACACAGTGAACTAACCTCATTTTATCGCTCTGGTGTTTAGAATCAGTTTAAGGTAGAGTCGAGGATCGTTTTTAAACACAAAAGAGCAAAATTATTACGCCGTAAATTTATGAAATACATCGTGTGAGGCCTTGCACGCGATTGTTTAGTGAAACAAAAGGAAGAAATTTCGAAAAGCAAGGTTAGTTTGGATGTTAGAATTCTATTTGCAAAATACATGCTTACACTTCTTTCGGCTTTTTGCACGTTGAAATTTTTGCGATGTATGATTTCTCACATTTAAGTTGGGTATCAAATATGCATACGTACATATAAGATGGTGTTTTCAAAGATTTATAGCGCTAAAATGTTAAACGTTTTCCCTTTCCAGCATTGGGGAATTTGATTGAAGTTGGGGATTCCGCCGTCTTCGGAAATAAGGTAGGACTTTTTTTGGTTTTAGTACTGCATAAAATGATGACCACCACTAAATACTATTATCCGGACTGCATCTCGTGTTGTAATGAAAACACAACGGACGAACCCGCTCTGACGTGCCCCGTTTTATATTTAGATGCGTCTAATTATAAATAGATTATTTGAGTTCCTCCTTTTTTTTCTTATTTATTCATCGCCCATTCTTTTCGGCTCACACGGAGAGATGCGTATTAGAAACCCATTTATTTACAAGTCCGCGTGCGCTTCATCAAATGGATACGTTACATTCGGAGCAGGCCGCCGGGGTCAGAAAATAAAATCCCGGATAGTCTCATTACATTGTGCCGGTCGTTCCTTTAGCTTTAGAAAATTCCATTGAGCTGATTCAATGTTTTCACACATCACAGATTCGACACTTGAATTAATCGGAAAAAACTAGTAAAAAGGTTTTAAATGTATTTGCGTTTGTGTAAATATACAGTACGCTTCGTAATTATCCAACGTTTTGATTCTTCAAATGATTTTTCAGGTTTAAAAGGGAATTGGGTGCTAAATTAATAATAGCGATTTCCAATAGGATTTCTCGTTTTTCTTCCTTATTTTGGTGAAAGAATTTGTTTAGAAACACGTATCTCTTATCGTTTCAACACGCGGTATATCACAGGAAGGCATAGATCGAACATCTTGTAGTTAAGAATATATTATTTACTCTATTGGTATAAATATCTTTATCCCACACAGAATTTTGCACGCATTCGCCAAAATCCAGCCGTATGCCTTTGTAGTGTTGTCATCGACATTATAGTCATGGGACCTCAAAGAATAAAAACACCTCGTTGTGCGTAAAGATTCCAATTTCATTTATTTCTTTCATTCAGATCGCCTCTATTTCTAGAATAAAGCAAATATTTTTGGTTTTGGCCATTCTATAAACAAAAGGGTAAAAATATCAATTGATTTGCAATCGATACTACGTAAATTTGGTCGATAGAATTAAGGCGTGAATAGTTTTAGGATGAAAAACACAAACCGAAATTAATTTCCTTTAAATTTATTTCGGGACGTGCCCATATTTTATTTTGCACAAGTGTAGTCTATGAATTTTTTAAATACCGAAACTCAATAATATCTAGGACTTGTCTTTAAAAAAATATATATACTAGCCTCCTTGCGTCTTAACTTCTAACATGTATTGTATATTTATGATAGAAAGAAAGCAGGAAATATGATGTTTATATTCTCCTATTTTATAGTTTTTTTTACGAAGTGTATTTGTTGATATTATATCTTTTTCGTCAACATTTAGACCCACCATTATTTATATGTTTTCTTTATCGGGTTTCATTTGTAGTTAATATATTTATTGCAACATTTATAATCCAGTGGTGTACGAAAGAGTGCTGTTTTGTGTTCACGGTTTAAAATAGAAAGATCACATTAAGGCAATGGAATGCATGTTTATGAATGTTTGTTTTAATTTCAGGAAATTCCTTTCGCTATTGACTACTATTGTATTGGAATTAGTCCAGAAATATGACTTTATCTTTGAGCGGCCTTAGCTTCTCCATAAAAGGAAATTCTTTTCAATTAACATATTCTAGCTTCTTGTAAACCAGGTTATCTTAAACAACACCTAAGTATCGGCACCCTTCGCACTACACAAGTTTAATTTATTATATAACAATATAATAAATAGTCCGGGACGGCCGTTTCGAGGACACGAATGGTCCTCATCAACCGGTGACCGAATGATGTGAGAAAAAACTTTTTCTAAAACTAAACATGCATGTATTATCCCTACTTCTTAGAACAGATATTCTTTACAAGTGCCTATTTCTACCTCCTGCACGCCTTGAAGCTACGACGTGCGAAAAATAACATGCATGAACTATCCTTTCTTCCGAGAAGAAATATTGTATTTTACAAGTGCTTAATTCTACCCTCTACGTGTCTTAAACTACGACATGCGAAAAACACGGCCAGATGGACGGGAAGATCTCTTTTATGACCCGAAATATAAACGAGTGCCAGCCTACTGCAAAAGGTCAAAAAGGACAGAGTACGACAACGGTCCGTTTTCTCGGTTCATCAGATTTTTATTACTTTTTATGTAAACTGTCTCGTACGCATCTAATTCTCGCGGCGACGTTACGTTTTTAATCAATTTTAAGTCTTCTAATTTAATACTATGCCCGGTTTCATTTATATGTTGTGCCACACTCGACGCGTCCAATCTGCCGTAGCGATAATTTCGTATATGTTCTTTGAATCTAGTTTCTATCGCCCTTTTTTGTTTGACCAATATAGGCTTTATTAGAGTGACTACATTCAATTTTATAAATACCCGACCTTTCTCCCATTTTCGGTTTATCTTTAGGATTACCGAGAAGATTTTTAAGTGTGTTGCGCGAACCGAAGCATACGTTCATATCTTGACTCTTCAAAACCTTACCCACGCCTTTCGATATGCCGTGAAAGGGGAGTTTCACGAATTTCTTACTATTACTTTCTACCGGGGTTAAGGTGGTGGAATTTCTTACGTAAAGCCTATGTTGGACTTTCTTACAGTTTACATAAAAAGTAATAAAAATCTGATGAACAGAGAAAACGGACCGTTGTCGTACTCTGTCCTTTTCGACCTTTTGCAATAGGCTGGCACTCGTTTATATTTTGGGTCATAAAAGAGATCGTCCCGTCCATCTGGCCGTGTTTTTCGCATGTCGTAGTTTAAGACGCGTAGAGGGTAGAATAGGCACTTGTAAAACAATATTTCTTCTCGGAAGAAGGGATAGTTCATGCATGTTATTTTTCGCACGTCGTAGCTTCATGGCGTGCAGGGGGTAGAAATAGGCACTTGTAAAGGATATCTGTTCTAAGAAGTAGGGATAATACATGCATGTTTAGTTTTAGAAAAAGTTTTTTCTCACATCATTCGGTCACCGGTTGATGAGGACCATTCGTGTCCTCGAAACGGCCGTCCCGGATTAATTATTATATTATTATATAATAAATTAAACTTGTGTGGTGCGGAGGGTGCCGATACTTACGTGTTGTTTACCATACTACGCCACAGTCCTTGCTATCATTATTATTCAGGTTATCTTAAAATTATAAATTTATATGCCAGCAATATAAATCTTTCGCGATTAGTTCGGCGATCTAGAATTAAAGTAGATAATTACACTGCGTCTCGATTTAGGATACGGTACATAAAAGAGCAGAACACTAAATTATCACTATTTTACGTCACTAATTTAAAGAATGATTTTCACCTACTTATAACTTGATTTGTATTACTTGAGAGAATGTCTTGGAAGCCGTAGCATGGAATTAACATTTCAACTTTGGATATTTAAATGCAGGAATTAAATTATGTAGTTTAATAACCTTGAATGTTCAAAAAATCTACAAGAATTATATGGCTAGTTCCTGTTTAAAACCGACAGCCACTAGACATATGATTCATTTTAATGTGGAAGCTGAAATTTTAAAAGAAAGTATAGACAGTGGAACGCCTACATGAACTCATTGACATAATTGTGGAGTTGATATTAATGTAATTAACTTAATACACATAACACCATTATTAATATTAATACAGAAATAACTCCGGCTAAAAGTAGTTTATCCGCCATATCCTATTTGACGATGCACGTGTTGTATTAAAATTGTAAGAATTAAAAAAAGAACAACGGAATTCTTACGACATTAAACCGACACATTTAATGATCAAAATATTTACTGGTTACGTAAATATTGCAACAGCCAACTATAAAATCGATGAGTTATTTGAAATTAGTAATAAAAATCATTGAACATTGATCAGATGGGCCCCCAAACTGTTGTAATGTAAACATACTCTGAGTATAGTAAATTACATCATGACATGAAGCTGGGCACCAGGCAATGTTTCATAAAGCAAAGGTATAAGTGTAAACAGCGACGAGATCTATTCATTCATTAAACGCGTTATCAATGAGATTGTATACAGTTGCTTCGATCAATCTTTATGGTCACGTGACCAATTTCCAGGCATACCAATCGAATCCGTATTTCGTAAACAATTCTGTTGTTGGAAAATTGTACTTCCGTTCCAAATATCTATTTAAATATAAAATGCTATCCTAAGAATTTTAACTAGGTTTTTTAATATAAATAATTCATAGGAATAAAGCGAAGGTAAAACAAATAACATATGTTAAGTTTAATTTAAACATTTTAAACAAATTTACTCCAATGACAAAATTACTTACGCAATACCTGAATGAGCAAAAAGAAGCAAATATTTACAAATTAGGACATGGCCACCGCAGAGTCCCGATCTCAACTCTATTGAGCTACTGTTGCGGGATAAGCTCGATAAGAGTCCCTTATTTCCAAGGAACAACTCTGGAATAGTCTCCAACATCGATGCCGCGAGTTGTTCAAGCTTTCCTCAATGTAAAGGTGGAATTTTTTACGAGAAAATACCCTTAATAATAATAAAATAGATTTTGATAGCTGTTTGTGCCAGTCAAAAGAAAAAATCAAATATCGAGCCGTGATTAAGTTTGCGCATTAGAAAAGCAATACGCCGAAACAAATTAAGCTGAGGTTGACTCTGACCCCAGCGAAATTTTTCTGTTTCCTAGACCCAATGTTTCGTTCGGAGAACAGAGGCTTTTATCCAATGAGGAGACCGTTACATTCGTAAACGTACTAGGAAATAATATCTAAATTTATATTTTCAATAACAAAACTAGATATTAATTTTGAACTAGACGCAGCGTGTCTATCTAGATGATTCCTTCCCTGCACAACGTAAAATTGTATTCAGATCTATCTACTTATCTCAGTTTTGGAGATACCGACACAGTTTGAGATTCCCCAGCTTTTTTTAACGCCGGATATCTTAATCGACTCGAATATTGGAGGAAAAAATAGTATATATAACTGTTCATCCTTTGGGATAACCTGCGGTATTGTAATAATTGTAAAAATAACAAAGATAAATCATTTTCGGGGCAAATCATGCAACTACACGGAGAAAAATAGATATTAGAAATGTCTTTCGGGTGATGTCGCGTAGTTAAAATTTTTTACTTGATGTTTCGCTGACCATGCTGGTCAAAGACTGGTGTTGTTGTCTCTTGCTCCTCGTTATATGTCCCATGTCTGTTCCGCTTTGCTGATCCATAACCGTTCCGTTCCGCTGAATCGCGTCGTTCGTTGTATGACGACTCCGTAGTGCTAACTTCCACGTCTTCACGATTGAAGTTGTTGGTGTTCTTCATTATTTCTATAGATTCGCGTATTATCCTCAGGTAGTAGTGGCTGGTCCTGGCTAATAAATCAAGTAAAAAATTTTAACTACGCGACATCACCCGAAAAACATTTCTACTATGGATTACGGTCGTGAAAGCCTACACTCAAAAATAGATATTGATATTTATTAGAAATTAAGTAATAATAATAAGATTTATTGCCTAACAGTTAATATTAGTTATAAGGCAAAATGTCTGATAATATAATTTATTATACCTATAAGGGCAGCTATAATTTATAATACCGGAGAATTAAAATTTATTATTAAGTTTCATCAACAGTTTAATTTGGTGTAAATACCAAATACCCCTCAATTGTTGGGGTATTTGGTTAAAATTTTATAAATTTATTTCTGAAGGTTAACTTAAACGATTGTTGCCATTTCCCATCGATGAAGTAATTACGAATGTTAACAAGTTAAAGAACAAATATACTGCTGGACCAGAATTAGAGAAAAATTAGCGGAATGGTTTCAATTTTACCTGCAGAATCGAATACAAGTTGCTGGCGGGATAGCGGCGGCGTAATTCAAAATGTTGATTCTCCAGCATTGTCCAGGGTTCGAAGCTTGTATATCAACGATATTGCTATATTGTACACTGCCGTTCAGAGAAGTTCGGTCGGTTAGTAAAAAACATGAAAAGGTTACAGAAACAAACGAAACTAAAAACAAAATGCAATTTTATTGTATGTACAGGTAAAAAAGACAAAAATAAATAAATAAAAAGTTATTCTGGCCTAATATAACACACTGAACATTATATTTTTTTTTCATCGAAAAAAAAAACCTTCTTTGCTGTTAATCACCGCTCGAACTATTCTAGACATTCTTTCGATAAGTTTTGTTAAAACGGATTGTGGAATATTAATCCATTCATGTTGCAGAATATTCTGTAAATGTTCTTGTGAAGTTGGGCATATTTTTTGAATCCTCCTGTCCAGTTCATCCCACAACTCTGTAGGGTTCAAATCTGGGCTTTGTGGGGGCCATGTCATTACTTTCAGGGTGTGCTGTTCTTCTTGCTCCTTTAGATAGTTCTTACACACTAACGCAGTGTGTTTTGGGTCGTTGTCATGCATGAATGTATGAAGTTACAGCCTATTATACGCAATCCTGATGGCACTGCATGATTCTGGAGTATTGCAAAATAATTTTCCTTCCTCATTACACCCTGCACTCTGCATAAATCTCCCGTCCCAGCAAAGGAGAAACATCCCCACACTAACACAGAACTACGCCCTTGCTTCACTGTAGGCACAATGCAGTTAGGGATCACTTTTCGGTTTTAGATCTTCGGACATAAACTCGTCGATTTTGCCCAAAAACCTTAAACTTTGACTCGTCACTCCAAAGCACGTGTTTCCAATCATCTAACGACCAATCTAGATGAGAACGGGCCCACTGTAGCCGTTTTGGTCTGTTGCCCCGACGTAATAAGGGTTTTCGAATGGCAATGCGTCCATGAAGGTCCGCCTGTTGAAGTCGACGTTTTACCGTACTCGCCGAAACTTGTTCGTCACGGCCGCGATCGACTTCGGCTGCTATTTGTGGCGCTGTTAATTTTCTATTGCGTTTGCTTAATAATACAATTCTCAAATCTTC